>JAODAL010020964.1:0-68168 GCA_025379985.1 Phyllomedusa bahiana | reverse complement strand
AACATAGAGGGTTTTTTTTTGATGAAGAAATGAGACTGGGGGAATTCTCTGCCAGAGGAACTTGTCATGGTAAATTCACTAACAAGGTTCTAAAAGGATGCATTTCTAGTGTGTTATAGTGACTTGGATTCTGAAGAAGGGTTGTTGATCCAGGGATTTATCCCAATTGCTGGATTGGAGTCGAGATGGAAGTTTTCCCCTGAAGTGAGGACAATTGACATTTGCCTCCATCTGGAACAACACAATAGCACAATGGCCTAAAGGAGGTAGAAAAATGTCTTTTTCAGCCTTACAAACTATATGTTACTATAAGTAAGTTATGGGACCAGCTGGATTGTCAGCTTTGGCTACCTACAAGTGTGCAGAATCTACAGGCCCATCTGCAACATCTGTAAACAAATATACCACCAGTTGCCATATGGAACCTGTATGCCTCCATGTCCAACTGTATATCATCTTGTATCAAGGTTAAAGACGGCCCAACAGGGGACTAGAGTCTCCTTTCGATTGCACAGTTTTCTCAATAAACTCGCTCTAATATTCTCGTCTAATCTATATTCTAATAATAAATGTATCATCATTACATTCACACACTAAGTTTTACTCGACTCTAGGAACTCTTTCTTGTTGCATGATTATGTTATTATTTTGTCTATGAATATATATATATATATATATATATATATATATATATATATATATATCATCAATAATTGCTGTTCTTCCGTTTTTAAAATATTTTTCAACAGTTCCCTTAATTAATTTAATAATTCTGGACTGTAAACTGACAGTCAGCCTATCGGGTTCTCCCTTTGGCTTGGCCTAATTTGCAAACAGGAAATACTTTTTTTAGACTCCCTCTGTCATGAAAACCTATTGATGCCTCCCTATCACATCATGGGATGCTAATGGGGTGACAGAGAAAGTCGTTTCCCTCTGTCATTTTGCTTAGATTCTGCTTTCACTTCTGACAGTGTCTGATCCTAGCTGTGGCAGTAGATACTAACTTTGTCTTACATTTAAGTTAACTACATAACTACATAAGGGATCAAATATATTTTTATACATCCAAAATATAAGCAAAATGAGGAAAAGTCTGCTTACCGCACTCTTTATATCCAGTCTTAGTTTCTTCTTTGTTGGATCCCAGGACTGTCAGTTGCCGGCCACAGCTTCAAATATGCACAATAACAAGCAGTCAAGAACTACAAGTCTCTGGACGATCCTTAAAACCAACATACTTTATTGTTCCATTAAGATACACACCGTATAAAAAATATAGCAGTGGAGCGCTTGGTGATACGCTTACGCGTTTCTGGTCTCACTGACCCTTGATCACAGTATAGTAAACACCTGCACACACTGTGTTGCATTTTCTATTTTTCTTTTAAAGAAGTTTCTCACCACAATGATTAGCTTTTAGCATGTAGGGATGAGTAAATGAAGACTTTTACCAAATACATTGCTGTTTTGATTTTGCTTTGTTCATGAGATAAGGAAGATTTCATCTACTGTTATTGTATGGTCACGCGGCTTATTTTGGAGCGCATTTCACCGCGTGTTTCGTGGCATACTGTACTTAATATGCGGGGGAAATACACCCCATAATTACAGTAATCCATAGCTCTCATAGAGAACTATGGATTACGCCCCGTCCCCCCACGCGTACAATACAATCATATTGTACGCACAGGGATATAAGTGACGTGAGTAATGCATGTCTATTGGGCCAGGTGGCTGCCTCCCCACCCCCCGCACTGCAGGAGTAGGCGCTGATCAGTGCAAGCTCCCGTAACACACAATGTATTGCATACTGTACACGCCGCAATACGTCGTGTGAACATACCCTTAGAGTTTCTCTTGGTTGGCGACCACCTCTCCCTGCTCTTTCTTTTATCTGACTGCCCTACAAGCTGCCCTCCAACCATGGTGAGCTACCCCTGCTGAGTTTTATCACTAGCACAGAAGCTTGTTACCTGACATGTTTAAACCCCTAGGGCTTTCCCCACAGCATGGGTTTTCACCCAGTTTTTCAGACGGTTTTCGGTTTTAAAAACCATCTGTAAACCGGGTGACAACTTTTAAAATGGACCTTAATGGAAAACCTTCGCAGCAGTCCCCACTGCACGGGTTTTCCGGCGGGGGTCCGACAAACATTCAACATGCTCATTCTTCCGCCCAGTTTTCTGGCGGAATATGAACATGTTAATGTGAAGGGGAGGACTTTTCTCCGCAAACCGGAGATTTCCGACCGGTATTTGCACTGTGCTGTGTGAACGGCCCCTTAGAGCTCTGTAGCTTTGTGCACTTCAGATTATAACAGGTTGTAACAGGAATTACTAGGAATACCAGAGCTGATATACCAATCACTGCTATAGAACCACTTACAGCCTAATCAGGATGTGTGAGTCTGAAGCTGGGTGTGGCTCTGTGAAATAGTATGGTAAGAAAAGTCTTTAAAGTTAAAAAAGGAGAAAATTGGAAATTTACAGTCTCCCATTTACTTAGGTTTTTTTTTTAGTTCCATTTATTTCATTTTGGCTTTGTTCCATCAGGTGTCCATTTAGCCTGTTGGCCTATTGTTTCCATAAAGCAATGGTAATTTGACAGCAATTAACTCTTTTTTTTTTTTTACAATGAAGTGAATGCATGACAAATAATAACAAATGCGTATCCGTTTGTATATGTTTTACATTGGTTAAACAAATCCATTAAAATTTTCATGCATGTGCAGAAACAGTGTATAGCTCCAGGCTACCGGTATGTTCCACCAGGATGGAAGCAGTGAACGTTCATCATTTCACGTGACAGGTGCTGCCGTTCAGCTGTATGTAACCTCTGTGGCCTGTGATTGGCTGCAGCTGTCACATGAATAAAAAGTGTTCATAGCTCCAGCGAGGATGAATGGTCCGGCAGCCGGGAGTGAAAGGGAGTGTCCAGGAGTTAAGTATAAGGCCATGTTCACACGGCTTAAAAGTGAACATAATTCAGTCAGTAATTACGCGCCGGAGTGCGCAAATTACGGGCTGAATACGTCCTAGAGAACTATGGATTACGTCTCCTCTCACTGCTCGGCGTATTCGCCGAGGGGGGAGATAAGTGACATGTGAATCAGTAGCGTCGTATACGCGCCGCTGGTAATGCAAGTCAATGGGCCGTCGAGGTGCCGGCCCCCCGCTCCCTCCCCCCGCTCCCGGCCACACAGCATAATTACGTCCCGCAGTTAAGCCGTGTGAACATAGCCTAAGTGTTGGTTTCTATTTTTACTCATACCCCGACGGACAAACAAGCAATGTTAGGTCCTGGAACACCCCTTTAAGATGCTTTCTACACACTGCTCGCCAGAGGGCGCAGCTTAGATAAAAAGTGGGCCTGGTTTTGTGAGAAAGAGGGTGTGGTTAAGATGTGACACACCATGTAAAAATTTGTGTCAAAAAGGGACCAAAATTCTGTTAAGAAAAACTGGTCTAAGCCTATGTTCACATGTCGTATTCTGCTCCGCAATACGCCAGGTGTTTTAGAAGTACGGACTAGGCAGCACATACATCTACAATGCTCTGGCTCAGCCCCCATTCACTTTAATTTTCCCCAGCGCGTAAGGGCCGGGAAGAAGTGACAGCATGTACAAAGTCCCCCCTCAAAAATTATAACAAAAAAAAAAATACTTCACAAAAAGGTGCGACAGCAGAGCTCTTTTGAGCCACCGCTGCCTGAGGATGGCTCACTTGAGCTGAAATGATGCATCTTTTTGTGGAGTAGGTATCTTTTTTTGTTATAATACATGTTGGAGGGTGGACTTTGGACATGGCGTTGCCTATCTTTTCTTTTGTTTGGATACCAGTGACATTGTAAGATTGGGACTAACCTAACATTCGATAACCTAACATCTTATTTCATACCTCCTGCATCCAGCTCTTCAGCTGTGTGTGCTCAGAAGAGGTTGTGTGATTTGTTTGAATTGCATATCATGTGACCCTGCAGGATGACATCACCATGCCTTTCCTCTCTTTAGTCAAATAAAGGTCTGTTTGAATTGTAAGTAGCTACAGTGTAGCTCAGAGGTAACATTTTTGCTTTACAGCACAAAGATCCTTGATTCAAATCCCTGCAGGAACTTAACCAGTGGATTTTTTTCCTCTTTATCAATGCACAGACCTCATTGAGGTTTCTTTTTTTTTATTTACACTGTTTGACTTATTACTAACTTGTCCAAAGGACAGGAGTAGAATGACAGCACCCGGGGTTTGAACACTCAGTAGATGCCTGAGACGAGAGGTGATGTCTGAGCATGTCTGACCAGGACTGAGGAGCTCACAGCCCTGGTCGTATCCCCTGGAGACGAGCTGTAAACAATGGATCACTAAAGGAGCAGCTAAAACAAAAACGGTGCAGAATTTTTAATTATGATGAATGGTGAAAATGTTTATTATTTAATTTACAGACTTCCCACGTCAATTTTACTTTGTGGCAAAACTCCTTTAATGCAATTTTTATGTTAACTTCAATACTTTTTGTGAATTCCATTGAGTGCTGTTCTCAACTTTTCTATTTTTGAGTTTTGGAAAAACGTCGGGGAAAACGGCAGGTAATCATAGCTATCAATGAGCGTTATGAATCAACGTAGTTGCGGCGCGTATTTCAGGTATATTGCAGTGCAATTACGCTCCAAAATATTGCCCGCAAAGACACCGTGTGAACACACTTTAAAAGTGAGACAAGCTACACCAATTTATCAACCAGCATGAGCCAATGTGATAAATCTGGTGCAATTTTAGACTAAGTTTATATTGTCTTACCTTTAGGCCATGTTCACACGGCTTAAAATGGGCCGTATTTCGGTCCGTAATTACGCGCCGAAGTGCGCCAATTACGGGCCGAAAATGGCCCATTCATTACGGTAATTCACAGTTCTCTATGAGAACTGTGAATTACGTCTCCTCTCCACCGCCCGGCGAATCCGCCGGGCGGGAGATAATTCACCTGTCACTTTCTAGCGCGTATACGCGCCGCTAGCAGTGATAGTCAATGGGCCGGCGAAGTGCCGGCCCCCTGCTTACTCCCCCGCTCCCCGCCCCGCCCCCCGTCCACACGGCGTAATTGCGGGGCGTAATTACGTCCCGCAATTAAGCCGTGTGAACATAGCCTTAGGCAGCGATAGTAAATGAGGGACAGTGTTTTTTATGCTTACTTTGCAGCGGTGTTTGTAAGGTGTGATTCACATGTGTTGGAGGTTTTTTCAGAACTTTTGTCACATGTTTTGTTAGTAATGATGGAAAAATAGCTCTATTTTTTCTGTCTAAACAACAGACAGTGAAAACCCAGCAGACCCATTGACTTACCCTTGAGGAAGTAGCGATACGCGTCAGCTTCTCCCTTTCCCCACTAGCAGGACCCTATTTGCAGAACCTTTTTTTTTTTTGCTTATTCTTTGATTATTCCTTGCTTGTTTTTCATTTTACATGCTTATTTGCCTTGTTGAGTATATTTACCTATTATTAGTGATATGTTATTTGTTTGATTTTGGGTCCAGTGATATGGTGCTGATGTCTGTACTCACAGACACCAGACCTGTTCTTTGTGGTTCTAAGGCTGTGTCTACACAGCAATGTCGTACATTGAATGTACAGAAATCCGGCAGCAATCCGGCGGAAGATCTGACAGATTTTAAAATCTGCTGGTATCTAATGGTGGGTTTGAAAACTGAACAGAAAAAAAAGTGCTGTGTAGACTATAGCACAGATTTTTTATTGCTGTCTATTGGGCACAGGTTACAATGCTGTGTAAACATAGCCTTAGTGTTTGTATAGGTGTTGAGAGTTTTCCATCTTCTTGTGTGGTAAAAATGTTACAAATAAAATATTTTCTATGGTTGTGCAGCCTTTTCTATTTGCCTTCTTATTTTTATTTATTGTATATACTCGAGTATATGTCGACCAGAATATAAGCCGAAGCACCTACTTCTGCCACAAAAAACTGGGAAAACGTATTGACTCGAGTATAAGTATAGGGTGGAAAATGCATCAGCTAATCGTCAATTTAAAAAATACAAATAGATACCAATAAAATTACATAGGCAGGGATAGGCAGTTTAACCCCTTAAGCCCCAGGCCTGAAAAGTAGTTAATGACCAGAACATTTTTTTTAGTTTTTGCCTCCTTGCGTTTCAACAGTTGTTCAAGCATAAAATATCTTCAAGGCATAGAGGATTAAATAAGCTTTTACTTTATATTCCACAATGACATAGAATAACGCATTGACACAAACGTAGTGTAAACAAAGTCTAAAAACCTGGTGCTGTATTGATTGCACAATGGCATATGGATAATATTTCCTTGGAGTCCTCAGTCTCTCTGCTTGAAGAAGGAAGAAAGAGCTTCCGAAATGTTGCATCAAGCACAGCAGCGAGACTGTCCGCTCTATATGGAGCCCACACACAGAGACTGAGGACTCCAAGGAAATATTATCCATATGCCATTGTGCAATCAATACAGCACCAGGTTTTTAAAGTTTGTTTACACGGGCGGGGAGATAATTGACATGTGAATTACTAGCCGCAAATACGCGCCACTGGCAATTCAAGTCTATGGGCCGGCGAAGTGCCGGCCCCCTGCTCAGTCTCCCGTTCCCGCCCCGCCCCCGGTCACACGGCGTAATTGCGGGGCGTAATTACGTCCCGCAGTTAAGCCGTGTGAACATAGCCTTACCAAGGCGAGAAACTGGTGGCTGTAAAAGCAATAGCAGTATTTAAAGATTGAGTTTCAACAGTTGTAACTTGTACAAGTTGTACTTTATGGGGGAATAGTTTAAGTTCACTCATAAATAATTGCAGATTTTTATTTTTTTTTTTACATTTTTGTTTTTTTACATTTTTTTTACACCATTCCCATTTCACACCTAATAACTTGTTAGATTAATTCTACAGGTTATTACGGTCGTGTGGATACCTAATATGTGTAGGGTCTTTTGTGTGTGTAATGTATGCACAATTATTTTTTATTAAATATTTATTTTTATTTTATTATTTATTTTTTTATTCCTTTTTTTTTGCACTTTTTATGTGTAGTGTGTAGCACACAGTGTGACTGTGCAGCAGTTCCCCAGGCTCTGTCAGATCACCGGGTGTTCGGAACACCCGATAGAGCAGTGGTGACGATCCGCCGCAATCAAAGGGTTAAAGCACCGGGGAGCGGAGGTTTCCCCTGCTCCCCGTTGCTCACAGGAGCTGCGCTGGGATCAGGGCTGTGTAGTACAGCCCCGATCTCAGCATAGCTGTGGCGCCCGGAGCCGCAAACTCCGATGTCTGCAGCAACGCCAAAAGACGTCGCTGGAGACGAACAACCTGCACCAGCCGACGCCAAGAGTCGGTGGGTGGTCATTAAGGAATTAATGTCACCCATAGGCTGGTATATGTCCCCATAGGCAGGTATAGACAGTTTATTGTCCCCCATAGGCAGGTATAGGCAGTTTAATGTCCCCCATAGGCAGGTATATGCCCCCCATATGCAGGTATAGGCAGGGTTTTAAAAAATTAAAAGTAAAAAATTCAAGTACTCACCTCTCTCTCCCGCTGCTTCGAAGCGATCCGTCTTCTTCCCGGCACAGGGGTCGTGATGTCATAAGGCCGTACAGGCACTGTGATGACAGCACGCTGCCTTGAACTCCGGAAGGCCTTTCGGTGTCCTTTCACAGAAGGCACATACAGCTGACGAGATCGCCGCTGGTGCCCAGGCTATGGCAGCGCCTGGACACCGATGGCTGACTCAAGTATAACCCGGGGAGGGCATTTTTAGCACATTTTTTGTGCTGAAAAACTCTGCTTATATTCGAGTATAAACGGTATTTATGCTACTGTTTGGCATTTAGCTGGCACCCGTTATTTATTGGTTGTGCCTGCCATCCTTTATAGTCAATAGGGATTGTCGGGCGCTGTTGTTGTGTCTGTTGTAAATTGGATCCTTATGTTTCTGTTTTCACCTCTGCGACGAAACCTCTGACATAGATGTGAACCAAGCACAGGCCAAAACCAGGAGTGGGTTCAAAGCACAGAAGAGGTCCAAGCCTTTTCCATGATACTTCTTCTCTCTGTGGGTTTCAACCCTGGATTTGTCTAATAGATACTGCAGCAAAATACGCATCAAAAAACCGTGTGAACCCTTATGTTCACATGGCGCCTTGCCTCCTTATGAACATAAGCTTTTCTGATGCGTCTCTGGGTCAATCAGAACGGATCCAGAGACACATCTAACAATTAGCAGTGATTTTATCACTGCCGGCAATGACAGACACGCAGCGGCGTTCACATGAGAGATCACCACTGCGTGTTTGCATCGCGCCTGTCGGGTCCGTCTTTCGGATGCAAACCAAGAAATTACATGAAATTCTTTGATCGCATCCGCAAGACGGACCCGACAGGCGCGAGGCAAACACGCAGCGGCGATCTCTCATGTGAACTCCGCTGCGTGTCTGTCATTGCCGGCAGTGATAAAGTCACTACTAATTGTTAGATGCGTCTCTGGGTCCGTTCTCAGGGACGCATCAGTTCATACGGAGGCAAGATGCTGTGTGAACATACCCTTAGAAACTTTTATTAGGGGCTGTGCTACTTTGTAACGAGCTATGTAATATGACTTTATAACACCCGTCCCACAACTTGTCTCTGCAATTGTTAGTATAGGAGGATTCTACAAGGGTTCAGCAGGAGATGGGTTAAGTAAAAAACAGGAGTGGTTTGTGAGGACTTCCCCAGGCGTGTGACTCATTGCTTGATACATACAGATATGGATCCCCTCTCCCTGCTGTTACAGCCGCCTGTCTTCTACCCGGTGTGTACAGGATAATGCTGCTTGTTTATAAGATAAGAAGACACATGTTATATGGTTATATGTGTCTTTACAGCTGTAGATGTGCAACAAGTAAGCATGGGAAAGGCTGAGTGATTTCAATTGATAATGGGGGTATAAAGGCCTGTATACATGCAGTGATTGTAGAAACTAATTGTGACAGTTGCATTGTCTCCACTGCTGGGGTATAGCACTGACTCCAGTCATTTCACATTAGCATAGCATACTATGGTCCTAACTAGAACCGCAGGAAATTCAGATGTTCCAGCTGTCTTATAGTCGTCTGGTAGAAACCTTATATGTCTGCACTAAGGGGAAGCAGGATAACACTATAGCTGTTATTTCTTAGTCATTTTCCAACAGACTGGGGATTTGCACTTACATAACATACTCTGCACTACACTGCCCTATAATAGTTCATGTTATGTGTGTTCTGTATGGAAGTGCAAATGTGCATTTGGATTTATTGTAATCCAGTATTGTTAAGTTTTGGAATTATCCGAGTTTAGCAGAGTTACTTTAAGGAGATGGTCATTGTATGTGCAATGTAGTGTATCTATGTGCAGCAGATGTTGAATTTTCCATCGCAGGTAGGTTGGAGTTTTATGTCCAGACCCACCCAGCAGAGTTGGCAACCTTTCACCTGAATCAGTCCTGCAAGATACTGAAGTTCTTAGTGTATGTTCACACGGCGTGTTTACTCAGTGTTTACTCAGTGTTTGCATGCGCTTTTAGCTGTGTGTTTTGGATTCCTCTGTCGGACCTAAAACGGACCCAAACATGTATCTAATAAATTGCAATGTCATTTACATTGCTTTTAATATTAAACATGCATCGGCGTTCACACGAGTGATCGCCGATCCGTGTCTCATTGCATCTTTTGGATCCGTCCCAAGAATTGACATGTCACTTCTTGGTTCGAAAAACGCAGCAGGAGCCCTATTTAAAATGATAGAGTGCGATCCTGCTGCATTCAACACGCATCTGAGTGTTGGATACGTGTTGGACCCGTTTAGGATCCGATCGACGCAGTGGTTTGGGATGCGATTTTTGGATCCAACACAGATCCGAAAACGTATGCCAAAACACCATGTGAATCTAGATTAACAACATTCAATAGGCCTAATCCACATGTTATCTACCAGAATGCGGTTTCCGTTTAAATGATATGGTATTTATCTTTTTGAACCAGTGGTAATCTGATTTCAAACAGAATTCATGTGGAATCCACATGAGAAGCGGTCATGTTAATGGGGCCTTAATCTGTGTGTGGTTTGTCAAAAGTGATATTCCCATCTCAGACGACTATGGCGCATAGACAGGATGCCTAAGGGTATGTTCACACGACTTATTTTTCCACGTATTTCGGCGTGCATTTCGCCATGTACTGCGCTTTATACACGGCGCAATTACAGTAATTCATAGCTCTCATAGGTCGTCTCCCCACACGTACAGTACGGTTATATTGTACGGGTGGGGAGAGTTGCAATGTCAGTTGTTAATAAACCTATAAATACAAGGGCCAAGCAAAGAGAATGGATACTATAAATACAAAGAATACCAAAAGAAATGATCATTCCCCTTGAAAAAGCGCAGGCGAAACGCGCGTCGGGGTGGTTTGGTTCACTCTAATCCGCTGACCCTTGGTGATGTATTGAACTGATGTTTTTATATTTATTTATGTGATGTTTTGATACTGTTATCACCTATATGATGTATAGCATTATGTTTCAGTGGGATTAGTTCGGTGTATATATATTTTATTTGGGTGTGATTTTGTCTGTTATTGTTATATATTTTTTATACTAAGATCTAATAAAGTATTGTTTTTATATTTCTATACTATTATATTGGATACAATTTCTTTTGGTATTCAATGTCAATTGTTAGCGGCGCTTACGCGACCCTGACAATGCAAGTCAATGGGGCCAACCGGGTGCCGGCCTCCGCGTGCTTTGGAATTATGGTTCCAAAACACACGGCATGTGTGAGCATTTGTTACTTATTGTGTCATTAACCTTTGTGTCTGTACAGGTTGTTCCTTATGCGTGTACAATATTTGGAGGCCTACGACATGGACGAATGGTTCTTGTACAAGGAAGGGTTGACTGCAGTGCTGTTAGGTATGTGATTCCGTGGTCTTCTGTTGACATCTGTAACCAGATCCTATTTTCATTCCTTTGTTCAGAAGGTATGTAGGCATTTAGCTCTCTGTGTCTTTCTGTGTCTCTCTTGTTTATTTAGGGCTTAAAGGGAACCTGTCACATAGTGTATGTCCCCCTTGCTGAGGACAGCATTAGTTAGTGACAAACGTGTGATTTCCATCGGTTTGTCTCTTATTCTGTAAGATGAAGCTGTTTCAGAGCATTTAATGATCAAATCTGGCAGTTTGCAACCTGTTCTGCCAGGGATGAGTCCACCTAACTCATGTGCAGGCATTAGCCCCGCCCACTCATGGATAGCCCCACCCATTCATGGCTGATTTAACCTATTACTTTGAATAGATGGAAACCTATAAATAACCAGCAGGTGGGTGGGGCTTGCCTTGGGTGGGCAATACAACTATGACAAAAAAAACATTACATATCCCTCCATATGGGAGCGGCGGGAAGAGATGGATCCTGTGGCGTTTATGCCCTTCTTCACCACTTTTGGTTGATACTCTGGGTTACATAGCTTTTGGAGTATTCAGTTGTTACATAACCATTGGAGTATTTAGTTGTTTGCACAATAGTTTATGATTGTGGTAAGACTAGGGGACAGTCGTTGGTTGAGTGGGGGTGCCCTTTTTGGGGTGGTTCTTCCACATGTCAGGCAGCGGTACTACAGGGATAGTGTTTGGTTGCCACAACTGGCTGTGTCCTAACTTTCCATGTTTTTTTGCACCTCTTACTTCATGTGTTCAATACTTTTTCCCTGTGTCATTTCTCATTATTACACATAATTTATGTACATCTATAGTTTGAGTTCTTTGCCTGTGGGGATTAGACAGGTTGTTACTGACATTAGGTGAGAATGTTATGTTATGTCGATAGCACCTTTTAGAAATATATTTACTTAGAAAATTGGTGACGTGTTCAATGTTTATTTCACCCACTGTAAATAACCTGATGGTGATTCATGGCTTTCTGCAATATCCTTATTGTGTTGGTGGACTCTCTACTCCCGATTGTAGGATAGATAAATGAATGCCAATTGTGACCCTAGTAATATCACCTTATGATTCACAGGTTCCAGATTGACTTTCAGTGTGGTTGCAGCACTCATCCTCGCTCTGATGTAGCCTTTCATTTCAACCCCCGCTTTTCTTCTTCGGATACACATGTAATCTGCAATTCCCTGTGGAAAGACCAGTGGCTCGATGAGGTCAAGTTCTCTGGTTTTCCACTTCAAAAAGGGGAGTCTTTTGTGCTCCTCTTCCTTTTTCTTGCTGATAAAGTAAAGGTAAGAAGCATATGGGAAATTCTCGCAATGTTCCTCCTCTCTTCCCACTATTGCAAATCGGGGCTTTGCTGTCCTAGTCAGTTTGTGCATTGACATAGTTCTAGGTGATGCTGAGGGAACATTCACAACCAGACCTTAACATCAATCGCCCCCCACAGTCCCTGTGTCACATACAAACGGTGGCATCACAGATTGGGGACAAATATGATGAGTCTTGGTTCATACTGGCATAAATTATCTACTGCACACAAATCTTTATTTTTAGAGTAAATGTAGTCAATATAGTACACAGGGCTGTTCCTAGGCTAAATTGCACTTCGGGCGAGGCGAAGACATTTCGACCCCCCCCCCCCCTCCTCCTCTAAAAGAATGATCCACAATGCAACACAATGCTTCACCAGATAACTGCCCCCTGTAGCCATGTAATACCCACCTGTAACCAGACAGTAGCCCCAGTAGCCACGATAGTTGCCCCAGTAGCCAGATAGTTGCCTCTGCAGCCATGATAGTTGCCCCTGTAGCCATGTAATACCCCCTTGTAACCAGATAGTAGCCCCAGCAGCCATGATAGTTGCCCCTGTAGCCAGTTGCCCCCCTGTAGCTAAGGATTTAAAAATAATAAAAACGTACTTACCTTTCCAGGATCCCCGCAGCGTGTCCAGGTCGCTGGAGCCAGGGTTCAGTGTAAGCGGCGTGATGACGTCACGCCGCTTACACTCGGGGCCTCCTGGGACACACGGGAGCCGAGATTCAGCGTCGCAAGGGACGTGGTGAAAGCTGTGCGCCCCCTGTGACGCTGCTGTGTATGTGTCAGCGCACAGACTGAGTGCTGACACATACAGGGGAGAAGACAGGAGGGGAGCGATCCGTCCTGCCTCCTCCCTGTTCTGGCAGCTGCATTAAGTGTGTGCAACTGCCGTCAGAGTCAGAGGCTAACCGCGGGGCGGGTGAGGCAGGCGGCGCCCCCCTCGGGTGAGGGGAGCCTCGGCGTCCCGGGCGATCGCCCGCCCATAGGAACGGCCCTGATAGTACATTGTATATCTCATCTTGTATGTTTTTACATAATTTAGAAACATTGAAGTGTTTGGATGATGAATGCAAGCAATTTTGCATCAAATGCTTTGAGTGGACTAAGAAAGTTTCAGGGTTTGGTTAGAAGGACACATAACTGATCACATCTATTGTATTAACTTAAAAGGAACCCATCAAGTGATTTTTGCTACTCTGAGAGCAAGATATGATAGAGGGAATGAAGCTGTGATATATAGGGTTATACTGTATGATAGAGGAGAGAACCTGAGCTCTGTGATATATAGGGTTATATGATAGAGGCGAGAAGCTGAACTCTGTAATATATAGGATTATATGATAGAGGGAGAGGAGCTGAGCTCTGTGATATATAGGGTTATATGATCGAGGGAGAGAAGCTGAGCTCTGTGATGTATAGGGTTATATGATATAGGAGAGGAGCTGAGCTCTGTGATATATAGGGTTATATTATAGAGCACAGAAGCTGAACTCTGTGATATATAGAATTATATGATAGAGGAGAGAAGCTGAGCTCTGTGATATATGGGGTTATATGATAGAGCACAGAAGCTGAGCTGTATGATATATAGGGTTATACGATAGAGCAGAGAAACTGAGCTCTGGGATATAGAAGTTTTTAATGATTTGATGCTGAATTTCTGGGTAAAAGCAGGCAAAATCTTAATGAAACTGCTTACCATTTCCACATAGAGTAATTGACAGTTTTCTTTGTGCACACACTGACACAAGGAAAGCTGTCAATCACTGTTTGTGGGCGGAATAACCAGAACTCCCAGTGTCTCTGGAAGTTCTGGTCAGAATTTAATCTATCTATCTCGGAGAGCTCAGCTTAATTCCCTCTATCATATAACACTATATCTGTTTCAGTACTGTGCAATTGTTTGATCTTGATGCCTCGAAGACAAGAAGAAGCAAACGGAAGGGGGGGGAGGGGGGAGAACAGGCGTACCAATCTAGTGTAGTAGTTATATATACACTTCTTAACATATAGTTATATTTGAAAACGCTCACCTGAGCTGGTTGTATTATGAAATGGTACAACACATTTTTAAGCTTGAAATTCACGATCCAGCTGCTGATTCCTCATGTGTAACAGTCCTGCTCTGCACATGCGAGCTGGGAGAAAGTAATGGCTTATAGATTTGCAGACTAAACTGCTGCACCAGAAAAAGGCTCCAAAGCGCTGGGATCCACAAGTGAGCTTAGTAGGTAATATTACCACCTTTCATTTAAAAAACAATTTTATAAAAGTCATAAAAAAGGAAAGACCTTGACGCGTTTCGCACTCCTTTTTTTTTTTTAAACTGTGTATTTATTGTATTTCCATCAAAGAACAAAAGACAGATATATAACAAGAGATCAACATACCGCTATACCCAGATAATAGTCTCTGTGTCGCGGTCACATGTGCAATTTTACAGAGAAATTAAGTATGCAAACAGATCTAATGCACAGAAGTCAACTGCAAAGAGCGAAACATATCGCAATTGTTAAACCAACAAGAATTATTGATATATATGGTAGGTGATCAGCTTATAGCGAGTAAAACCATCAGCAACAAAAACGGTAAAAACAGTTAAACAGATATTCTTTCAAAGCTGGTGGGAATCGAGACCGATGAGGAGGACAGGGATCTTTTCAAGAAATGTCTTATCTGCAGGTAAGAGTAATGAGTTTGAGGCGGTAGTTTGAACTTCTCCCTGAGCACCTCAAAGGGTAAAATCTCTCGGGTCCTGTGGTCTATAATATCCTCTAGATGAAATAATTGGTTGTCAAACCATGGTTAAATGTGGGGGTGCCGTAAGCTTACCACATTAGAACAATATGCCGTAAACCACAAATGTTCTCTTTGCGTTTTTATGGATATTTTTATTCTTTTTATATTATAGAACAATCTTCACCAATATTGCCATAATAAAGCGTTGGCTGAAATTTTATATACTTCTCATATAAGCACAACAAAAGTTCAGGAAAATGTAACCTGGAATCCTCGATGAGGTTAAATGTCCCGAAGGGTCGGCAGGTTTCCGCCAAAGGTATCTACTGATTTCGATGCCTTTCAACAGAGATCATAGGAGCAGCCGGTTTAGATGTCCTCCATAAGAAACACCACACGACGTTTCGGGGGATAACCACGCCCCCTTTCTCAAGTGAACTTTTATTGTGCTTATATGAGAAGTATATAAAATTTCAGCCAACGCTTTATTATGGCAATATTGGTGAAGATTGTTCTATAATATAAAAAGAATAAAAATATCCATAAAAATGCAAAAGAGAACATTTGTGGTTTACGGCATATTGTTCTAATGTGATATGTTTCCATGTAGGGGGGGTCCTGCTAATGCCGTACATGTAACCTGGGGGGTTTTTGTGCTAAAACTTTGCTTAAAGGGGTGCCGTAAGTATCGGGGGAGCAGCGGTTTGGAATAGAAAGACGTCATAGGTGAGTTTTGCGGAAAGTGAGGTTAAATTTCTTATGAAAGGGTTTTCCCCACCCCTTTCCCACTTTGTGAAATTGGGCCCAGCAGTGGCCGACAGTTTGGTTTTTTTTTGTTGTAGCCCAAAGGAGCGGGGTTTGGGGGGTGGACCGGGGTGCCACGGGTTTCTCCAACTGGGGGCCCACCTGGAGTACCCCAAATAGTGAAGACCGGGGCCTGGGATTCTAGAAACTAAAGCCCCCCAATAATACTTTTGTAATCAAGAGTGGAAATTTCCCCCTGGGGCCCAAGGGCAATAAAAACGGGTTTTTTTTGGAATTCGGTCCCTTTCCCCGGGCCCCAAAAAAAAACCGCTTTAAAAAGGCGGATTGCTTTGGGTTTTTTTCCAAGCCCTTAGCGGGAACCCAGTTCGGCGTGTTTCAAAATAAAACCCCCTCAGTTTTAGGGAGAGAAATCTTTTTTTAAATTGCTGCTATTCTGTTTTAGAAGTGATTTTGGGGCAGGGTATAAAATATGCTTAGTAAGCAAAATGCCCCTCTAAGAACTTGTCAGGATAATTATTGGAGAACAACCCCGGCATATGTCCCCGTGGGGGTTGATCCCCAAAAAATTTTAAAGGGAAATTTTTGTTTTCCAGTTGAATGGGGAAGTTCGATCTGTAAAAGTTTTCCCTGGGCGGGGGCGATTTTAAAGGTAGTGCCTCCGTTTTGGACGAATTGACTTTATAGTCTTGAATCACTTTGGACTTCTTTCAAAGTGATTGCAGATTTGGGATAGTAGTGTTTAAGTTAGTTAGGGTAAGAAGAACATCATCCGCATATGGGGAAACTTTTTTTCCCCATTTATTGCGGAGTGGATGCCCGTGATGTTGGGTCGTTTGTAAAATGTTTGCCAATGGTTCAATACTTAGGAAAAAAAAAAAAACCCGGGGACGGGGGGAACAGCCGGGGTTTTCGTATTTTTTTTAAAATTTGTGTTTCAGGGGGGAGGTGGGCCTTTGGTGGGAGACGGTTTAAACCCCCAAAGGAGGGTCAGGAATACATTTTAAAACCCCCGATTGGGCAAAATGAGCCTCAAATTTCCCAAAAACCTTTTGCAACCCCTTCAGCCAAAAAATTTTCCAATTTAGGCGTTTCAAACGCCTTTTCGGCGTCAGGCTGAGAAATAAGGCCCGGGTTTCCCTGCCCCCTATGCACTATCCCCAATCAGGCCTATTGCCCGTTTTTTGCTTTTTCCGCCCCTTTTGTCTGCCCGGGGAAAACCCCACCTGATTTTGGGTTAATTAACACCGGCAGACAACACGACAGGCGGTTGGCCAAGATTTTACCCAAATATTTTTATATCGGAATTGAGGGGGGGCAATGGGGCGGTAGTTGGAGCTATAAAAAGTGATCAATGTTGGGTTTGGGGAATTTAAGGGTTATGAAGGAATAAAGCATGGAGGGAGGAATCCGTTAAACCTTATAAATGATTTTTAAAATATTTCCCAACTAGGTGGTCTTCAAAGTGGGAGGGGGAAAGGTTAAAAAATTATAGATATGTAAACCCCAATCGGGTTTTTTTTCCCGGGGGACTTTTTGGGGGGGTAGGTTTTGGGGTCTCCCTTTTCCCCTTTGCCTTTAATCGGGGGTTGAGAGAGTAAAGGTTTTACGTTTTCGCTAAGGGAGGAGATTGAAGGTTGAAAAAATTTCCTGCAGGGTTTATGGGGTTTTATGTTGCAGCAAGTTAGAAAAAGGGAGCCCGGGAGGTTGTAGAAAAAAGTTGTAATAAGGGGTGGAAGATCTGTGCGATCCTTGGGATCGTTTAGGGACCGTACCCCCGATCATTTTAAAGGGAAAATAGGGGTTTCCTTGTGAGGTCTGTCTCGGAGCATTTGGGCGGGGATAGTATGCGCCTTATTTGCAGGGGAAAATAATATTTTTGGGTTTACTGTAACCAGCTTTTTTTTCGGTTCTAGGTTTTCCCGGGGCCCCCGCTTTGGGAACCCGGAGCCCCCACAATTTTAAAAAGAGTTTTTCCTAGTCGGTCCCAATCCCCTAGGGAGGCCTCGAGGGGGTTTTGAGGTGGCCCCCTTGAATTTGACATCTGCAGTTTTTGGGCGTTTTTCTTGATAGGGGGCCCCAAAGGAAATTACAGTCCCCTCGGATTACCCCCTTTTTGTCCCTTCCCAAAAGGGTTTTTAGCCGGTGGGGGGGCACCGAAAAAGGGTTTTTACTTGGAAATAGTCCTTGGGGGGCGGACGCAATTCCTCTCTATTTTTTTGGGGGTTTTTCAAAAGGGATTCATTGAGACCCCAAGTGGAACTTTTTTATGCGGGTTTCCCCAAATTTTTTGAGGAGGCGTCAGCGAAGCAGGGTTTCCGACCGGGTTTTATAGGGTTAATCTCGCCCGGGTTGCCCAGGGGAACGGAGAAGAAATCAAAGGTGCGGGGGGAAAACCAATAGGGGGGGGAAATAGAAATTTGTATGTCTCCCTCCTTTGGGGTTTGGCAAACGCCATATGTCTTAAGATCGAACTTCCTAATATTTTTTAGGGAACCCCTCGCTAATGCGCCAAGGAAGGGTGCAAGGTTCTGCCCTTCAGCACCCAAATTTTGCCCCCTCTCCCCAGAGAAGAACAGTTAAAAACCCCCAAACCAAAAGGAGTGGGCATGGGAGAGCCCTTGGCCAATTTGCCCCCAATATCTTCCTAAAAAATTTTAAATCTGCGAGGTTTTGGGAGCTTTGGTTGTTTCAAAGTGTTATTTGGCACCCCTCATACAACCCCTTTAATATAAATAACGGGGGGGGGTCAAAAATGAGTCTTGCAATTAAAAAAGGGGCTTTTGTTTTGGGATAGGGGGGTTAGCGGGTTGCCACCCTTTTTTTCTTCCTATCATGCGAGGCCTAAAAGGTTTTTGGGTAGAGATTTTTTTAAAAAATTTTGGAAAGTTACTACCCCTTTTTAAAATTTGATTTTCTTGTAGGAAAAATATGTGTGTTTTTTACTCGCTTAAGGTCATTTCAAAAGCAATCCCCTCCTTCACATTTAAATTTTTTGGGCCCCTTAAAACTTTAGTGAATTTATTTCACCCCATTTTGGCAGAAAAAAGGGGAAAAGCGGGTCCCTCACCCAAGCCGGGCCGTAGTCCCTGAGCAGTGGAACCCAGCCGGGGGAAGTGCGTCCCCCCTTCAGCAGCGGGAAAAAGTGGGGAAGGGGGGAGAGAAAAGGGGACATGGGACACTGACAAAGACAAAACAGTTAATAAAAAAATTGAAAAAAAAAAAAAAATTCTCAACTTAGAGTGTTTTCTAAGGTCTAGGGGAACCCTTAAAAGGGGGGAAAAAGAAGATGGAGGGTAAACCCCCAAAAAAAAACTTTCCCCCTCAAAAAAGGGGAGGGGAAAGGGGGTGGAAACTACTCGCTCTCTGGGGATCGAGGGTAAAGGGAAATCAGGATCAAAAACCCGGGTTCCCAAAGGCCCCAAATTTAAAGTAGAGAGTGATTTTGTTGGTCGTACCTAAGGTCCGCGCACTGCTACCTTTAAAATGTAGGGGAAAAAGCAATTAAACAGAGGCAAAAAAGAATTTTGACCCAAAATGGTACATTGGGGGGGATGTTGGGGATAAAGGGCTAAACAAGAGTAACCTGGCTAGTATATCCCAAATGGGTAGAAAAAGGGGCAAACAGCAAAGCCCCCCATTTGGTTTACGGACCCTGGCGGTGAGCCAAAGGAAAGGGGGTGAAGGAGGAAAAAAAGGGGGGGGAAAGGAGAGGGGAGAGGAAAAAGGGGGAGAAAGGGGGTAAAAAAAAAAATAAAGGGGGCGGGGAGGAAAAACCAAGGGAAAGGAAAGATGGGGGTTTAACCCGGGGGAAATAAACCAGGCCATTTTTCAAAGGGGGCCCGGGTTTTTTGTCACCACCCCTTTCCCCCTTTGGGAATAGGAATTTTTCAGTCGGTTTCCTTGAAAAACCCTTTAGGTTGGGGGGAGTAGTGCAGAGGGGAGGGAAGCCGCCAGAGAGTCCCCGGGGTTTGGGGCGTTTCTCTTGCTAAGTGTTGGCTTTCCCAAAACGGAGGGCGGTTTTCCCGGGGAGCCTCAAAAGTCCATTTTCCGGTAATCCGGAGGGGTGATAACCCAAAACAGAGGGAAAAAACTGGTTTAAATCCTCAAAGGGGACCTGAGAGTTTCGGATTTTTCCCCCTTTTTTGGAGGCAAAAAGGGCGAAAGGGTAGCCCCATTGTTGGCTCGGCCCCGGTCCTTCAGGGAGAGCAAGCAAAGGGCGAAGGTGAAGTTTTCTTTGTAGCGATCCATGACAAATCTGGGGTAGAAACTGGAAAGGGGCCCCCCCGGGAAAAGAAAAATTTTGGGGTTTTGTTTTTTCCCCGTGTGCCATGATTTTTTCTTTCACAGTGAAAAATTTTGCACGCAGAAAATTATGTCTCTCGGTTGTTGAGCCCTTGATTTTGGGCAGGGGTCTGTGAAGGGATAAAAACTTTTTAGGGGTTGACGCGGGGTCCCCAATAGGTTTTAAAGTAGCTTTGAGGACAACCTGGGATTCTCTTTCCCCCTTTAGGCTCTGGGACTCCCCCCACCCCTATGTTGTTTTCGGGCCCTCTATTGTTCCCAAATCTTCCAGGTGTTTTTTGGGGATTCGAAGCAGGAGAGCTTGGGGGGTCACGCATCTGCTCCCGATGGGAGGTGTACCGAAAGGGGGGGGTCGTCATGGGGCCCGTTTCCAAGGAAATCGACCCTATCGGCAACTTTTAGTGGGTCTTGGCGCAGTTGCGCAATTTTTTGATCTGCAGGTTCCTTGAAATTCCCCCCCCAGGCCCCCGCGAGAAATCAGGTTTTTGTAGGGGGTATGTTTCAAAAAGGTGCCCGGCCTTTAAACTGTTGCGCCATCTGGGGCGTCAGCGGGGATGTGGGTTTTTGCGGTCTGAGGAGAAGAGGGCCCCCCTGCAGTCGCTGGCCTCTGCAATTTTTGCTAAATGTCTCCCCTTGTGGTGTTTCCTGGAATACTGGGCCATTTCGGATGCAGGGTGGGGCAGGGTAAAAGGTGCCCTCTTTGGGGCCCGGTTTTGCCTCTGGGCCTTAGGAGGCATAGCCCAAAGGGGCGTCAGGGCTACAATTGGCGGTTTCTCGGGTCCTGGGGGGCAGTGCAGATCGTCCCCCGGAGGTTACTGACCCCGTCAAAAGGGGTTTCGGGCAGGAGTAAAAAGCTCCGATTGGGTCAGGGGGAGAGAATGGGTTTGCTGCAGGGAGAGGATGGATTTCCCGGGGTAGCTGGAGCTGGGCCGGCCTTTTCGGGTGCTGTTGCGGAGGGGAAACCCGGGTTTGGGGATGCTAAATGAAAAAGTCCCAATTGGTGGGGCAGGGGTTTTCGGGTCCTGTGGGTAGGGGGTGGGGGAGGGGAAGGGCCCCTTTGGTCCCCCGAGGTCCCCCAAATGTGCCCGGAGCTGCAGGGGATGCCCCAGGTGGGGTTTCCGTGCGCACCCCCGCAGGAAACGGGAGCGGGGCCCTCCGGGGGCTGGGAGGAGGAAAGATGGCGCCCGCCCGAGGCTGCCCGCAAGTCTTTAAATGCCCCTGAAGGGCCGGGAAATACCTTTTCGATTTCCCCTTTTTTTGCGGACCGGAAGGAGGGGGGAGCAGGAGACACCTAAACAGTGGTCGCCGGCGTTTAGGACCAGGAGGCCCGTTTTTTTCTTTCTCCCCGAAAGGTAAAAGCGCCGCGGAGCCTTCAGTTAGGGTCTGTTTTCCTGGGCTTCCGGTTCCGCCCCCTCCATTTCGCACTCTTTCTAACGTGCTTCCTCAGGAGTAGTTTTTCAACTGACAGATGTCCATTTATATAACCCCAAATGACCCCAAATGTTCCATAAACCCAGAAGTAAAAAAATTTTTTTTAAAAATTTACCCCTTTTACCAAAAGTTAAAACCCCAAAAGCAAAATTTTTTAAAAATTCACTGAACAATCGCTTTACCATTTTTTGGGGTTTTTAAAAAAATTTTAAAAAAATATAAAAAAACCCCTTAGATTCTTACATCTAAGGGGAAAAGGGGAACGAGATTTAAAGAATTAAGTGAGTATTTATATATGTTGTTTTAACCATGGTAAAGCGATTGTTCATTGGATTTTACAACTATTTTAAATTTTGTTAAATTTTTTGAATTGTATATTTAAAAATAAATTTTTTACTTTGGGATTATGCACCATTTGGGGGGGTTTTTATAAATTTTTTCAGTTGGTTTAAAATACCTTTTAGGAAAACAGTTGAAAAAAAAGGGGCAAAAAAGGGGGTCAGGTTTTCCCTTTTTTTTTCCCCTTTTTAAAAATTTTGTTTTTTAAATTTAAAAGGTTTGGGGTAAAAACCTTTTAAGCTCACTTTTGGATCCCAAATGTTTGGGGGCCCCTTTTTTGGTGCAGCGTATAGTTGCAAATCTATAAACCACATAACCCTTATTTCACAGGGGCTCAGCTTCTTTCCTCTATCATATAAAGCAATTTTTCACAGAGCTTTAGCCCTTTTTTCCCCTATCATTAACCCTATGTATCAAATAGCTAAATCCTAAACCTCTATTTTTTATAAAAAATATGTTCCAAATTCTCAACTCCTTCCCCTATTCATATAAAAACCCCATGTATCAAATAGTCAAACTCCTCTATAAAATAACCCCATGGGTTTTACATAAACAGCTCCTTCCTTTTATCATATAACACTATGTATAAAATAGCTCAAACTAGTCTTTCTATTTATATGACCTATGTATCACAAAGGACTCGATCCTTTCCCTTATCATTATAACCCCCAGATACAGGTTCCCTCCTTGTAAACATGTCCTGCTCTAAAATAAAAGTGCAAAAAAACCCCTTTATTTTCCCTTAAAATCTTTGAAGAATCGATACCTCCACTACTCACAAAAATTTTGGGATATTTGACTTTTTGGGTTTAAATTTTTAGGATGAAATAACATTTCTTGAAGAAAATTTTTTTTTAAAAGAAATTTTAAAAGGACCATCTCTTTAACTTTTTAGTACTTTTTTCAGTATTTTTTTTTTATATGAGATCATCTCTTAACTTTAGAATGCACATTTCCAACTGTTTAGTGTTTCGGTACTTTTTTGCACAAATTGCTGGTCTCTAACAAGGAGCTTAATGGTAAGTTTCACAACAGGTGTTTAATCCCTGAACCGTCCAATAAATTTAGGGAATCAATTTCAATTGGGATTTAAACAGTCCTCTTCCTCATGTTCACATTTTGTCATCATGAGGCCAAGACAACACCTTATAATTGATCAACAGTACCTCGCCATTGCGGGGCTTCAAGCAGGATGCTCTCAGATGGAAGTGGCCACTGAGTTTAGAGTGTCACCAGCAGGTTGCAACAGAGATAGACGGGAAGAGTCACAGAAAGGGAAGAAGTGGACGTCCTTTCGCTACACCACACATTGATGACCGCTTCATTGTAAACAGTGCCCTGTAGAGCCGGATGATTGTCACAATTCCAGGCTCGATTAAGGGAGGTGAGAGGCAACCAAGTGTCCTATCAGACCATTCGTAACCGTTTACATCAGCGTGGACTGTGTGCTAGACTACTGACAAGGACACCTGACCACACCACCAGGCACAGGCATCATCATCATGCATGGTCCAAGGAGCATCTATGCTGGATGAAGGACCAGTGCTCCTCAGTGCTGTTAAGTGATAAAAATTGATTCACTCTGAGCAGAATTAATAGCCGCCAACTACGCTGAAGACGTCAAGGAGAGCGCTATGCACCAGCCAGGTCAGGTACCTGTCGGTCGTCCAGCATGCAGACCACTTGATGTAAACAGTTATGAACGGTCTGATGTGACACTTGGTTGCCTCTCTCTTCCCTTAAACGTGCCTGGAGTTGTGTGGCATACATTATTTGGTTTCACAGGGCATTGTTTACAATGAAGTGGTCATCAGTGTGTGATGGAGCCAAAGGACGTCCACTTCTTTGCCTTTCTGTGACTCTTCCAGTCTCTCTGTATCTCTGTTTCAACCTGCTGATGACACTCTGAGCTCAGTGGCCACTTGCGTCTGAGTGCATCCTGCTTAAAGCCCCAAAATGACAAGGTACTGTTGATCAATTGTAAGGTGTTGTCTTGGTCTTAAGATGTCAAAATGTGAACAGCATGATGAGAAGGACCGTTTTAAACCCAATTCCAATTGATCCCCTAAATTTATTGGGGCGATCAAACAGATCAAACACCAGTGGTGAATTTTCCTATTAACAGGGGCGTTGCTAGGGTCCCAAAACATCCGGGGCCCGGGCCCTGTGTTAAGTTTTGCTCAGTAGGGCGGGGTCCAAACTGCATTTTTCACGTCCCATGAACTGTGGCATGGATTCTTACAGAGAAAAAACTGTGGCCAGCGAGTCCCTCTGAAGCTCTCACTGATATTTATTCTCCCCAGAACAGGTAATCATGGCAATCAGTGAGAGCTATGAATTACCACAATGTTGGCTTGTACGTTAGGTGTATTGAAGCACAATTACACGCCAAAGTAAGACATTACGCTGTGTGAACATACACAGCTTTTTTGTGGGGCATAACTGTGCTGTAATGTGCCCAAAGTGCGCCCTGCAGTACGGTAAAATCATAGCGGTGAGTGCTATGGTTACCTGTTTTCCCTGCACACAGAACCCACCCATAAAAATAAGTGACCTGCCGCTTCTAATAGGGGGACTGTCACTTCTCTCCTCTAGCGTACAATACCATCGGATTGTACATCGACATGGTAATGCATAGCTCTCATAGAGAGCTATGAATTACGCAATTGCGGCGGTGCGCATGTCGGGTGTATTAAAGCGCAAATACACCACAAAATGCACCCTGCAATTACGCTGTGTGAACCAGGGCCGGACTGGGAATAAAAATCAGCCCTGGCACTAAGCCCCCAGCAGCCCACATACAATATCCGCTTACAAAATTCCTCTTGTTCTCGCACTTCGCCACTTTCTAAAATAAACTACACTGTACAGGTGCTTTCACACAGAGCATTTTTGGTGCATTTTTTTATGTGTTTTTGGTGCGGTTTTGTGCAGAAAGGCAGAGTAGTTAATGCTGTACATTTCTGCACAAAAAACACATAAAAAAAAATGCACCAAAACCGCTCTGTGTGAGAGCCCCCTAAACACAAGCAGGAAAGAAAAAGTGGTGCAGAGAAACCCTAATCACAGAGTCGGGTTTGTTTTGCTTTACAATCGGGGGACAACCCCCACACTCACACTACAAAAGCACCAAAATAACCTACAACCCCACCAAACACACCACCAGTAGACAGGACACCATCACTGAAAAACAGCACTGATTCAACACAGAAGTAAAATGACCCGACATCAGGGACTCACAGGAGACGTCATTTCTGATGAGAGTTGTTCTCTTCTCCTTTTCTTCCCTGCATCTGGCCCAAACCTCCATGACCTCTTCCCTGATGAGTTGTTCCCTTCCATTCTTTCTCGGTCCGGTACGGAATACAATGTCTTCTTCTCCCGGTCACAAACTCGTCCCTTTTAGAATTTAAACCCAAACAATACAACTTAGACTCCTCTCTTTTCCAGCACTTTCCTATCAATTCCCCAAACAGCGTATGTTAGACCCTAAAAATTTGAAATTAAAAAATGTCATATAAGTGGCATGTAACTAGGTAGACCCCCATTAGGCAGGCAGGGCCAGTATGTAGGCAGGCAGAGCCACTTATAGGCAGGCAGAGCCACTTATAGGCAGGCAGGGCCACTTATAGGCAGGCAGGGCCACTTATAGGCAGGCAGGGCCAGTATGTAGGCAGGCAGGGCCAGTATATAGGCAGGCAGGGCCAGTATATTGGCAGGCAGGGGCAGTATATGGGCAGGCAGGGCCACTTATAGGCAGCAAGGGCCAGTATGTAGGCAGGCAGGGCCACTTATAAGCAGTCAGGGCCGGTATACAGGCAGGCAGGGGTAGTATATAGCTAGGCAGGGCCACTTATAGGCAGCCAGGGGCAGTATATAGGTAGGCAGGGCTACTTATAGGCAGGCAGGGCAGTGTATAGGCAGCAGGCCCGGGATAAAAGGCAGGCAGGAGCAGTTTTATAGGTAGGAGGGCTACTTATTTGGCCAAGGCAGGCCCGTGTTTTAGGCAGCCAGGGCGTATACAGGCAGACAGGAGCAGTAAAATAGGTAGAGGGCTAACTTATAGGCAGGGCAGGGCAGTGTATAGGCAGCCAGGGCCCGGGATAAAAGGCAGGCAGGAGCAGTATATAAAGGTAAAGGCTACTTATAGGGAAAGGGAGGGCAGTGTACAGGCAGGCAGGGCCGGTATACAGGCAGGCAGGGCCGGTATACAGGTAGGAGGGCTACTTATAGGCAGGCAGGGCAGTGTATAGGCAGCCAGGGCCAGTATACAGGCAGACAAGGGGCAGTATATTGGTAGGCAGGGCTACTTATAGGCAGGCAGGGCAGTGTATAGGCAGCCAGGGCCGGTATACAGGCAGGCAGGAGCAGTATATAGGTAGGAGGGCTACTTATAGGCAGCCAGGGCCGGTATACAGGCAGGCAGGGGCTGTATATAGGTAGGCAGAGCTTATTAGAGGCAGGCAGGGCAGTGTATAGGCAGCCAGGGTCGGTATACAGGCAGGGGCAGTATATAGGTAGGCAGGGTTAATTATAGGTAGGCAGGGACAGTAAGTAGTTTAAAAAAAATAAAAATAATACTCACCCTCTGTCCCCTCCTCTTCTCCTGCTCCGGAGCGGCCGCTGGCTTCCTGGTACAGGTCGCGGAACAGGCGCGCGATGACATCACATCGCACGCCTGCTGCGCGGCCTCCAAGGAGCTGCGCGTCCTCCAAGGAGCTGCGCGTCCCTCAGGGGGCTGAACGGCCGGGATCAGAAGATCCCGGCTGTTCTGCCTCGGCTGCTGTGACCCGGCCATGCAGCTGTGTGGCGAAGGGGCGAGGGCGCTTTTCGGCCCCCTGGCACAGGGGTCCGGTCGCAGATGCGACCATTGCGGCCCCTGTACGTGCGCTACAAGACACGGGGCCCCGCCGGGGGGGCGGGAACACCGGTCTCCTCGGCGGGGATCCGGGCCCGGCCGCCTGCGGCCCGGACCCCAGCGGCCCACCGGGCAAATGCCCGGTTTGCCCTATGGGCAGTCCGGGCCTGGTGTGAATTTACCCTTTTGTCTGGCTGCAGCAGCTAGAAACATACGCAACCCTGACAAATGACAGGTATAAAAAAATTATATTCAGATACAATTCATCAGGTTGTAGTTTACAAGGACAGAACAGGCAGGATTATGTATAGTGACGCAAATGGGGCAATATTGTGGATATGTGTGTCTATACACACAAACACACATCTAAACAGTACATACACATGTGTACACACACACATATATATATCTATACATACAAACACAGATACATACATATGTATACACACGTATGCATGCGCACACACACACATATATATATCTATACATACAAACACAGATACATACATATGTATACACACGTATGCATGCGCACACACACACATATATATCTATACATACAAACACAGATACATACATATGTATACACACGTATGCATGCGCACACACACACACACATATATATATATATATATATATATATATATATATATATATATATATATATATATATAATGTATATATACACACATGCATACACATATGTACACACAAATCTATATATATATATATATATACACATACGCACACACATGCATACACATATAAACACACACATACATGCATACAATACATACACATATATACACACACATGCATATACACGTGTATATATACACACACATGCATACACATATATATATATACACACACATGCATACACAAATACACATATATACATGTATACACACATGTATACACGCATACAATACATACACATATATACACACACATGCGTACACATATTCACACACATACACATGCATACACACACATACTGTATATACATTCAGCACAGTTAATATTCATGAAGATTATGTGGTGTTCCCCTTATACTATCTAGCACTGGTCTCTACAGTGAGGCTACTCACTCACTCGAGACCTATCTGGGCACCTGTGGATGCTGCTGCAGCTGATGACTCCATATTGAAGGCTGTGTAGTTGCAGGGACCCTGGAGCAGTACAGCAGGGGGCTGAGCTCCTCACTCGCTGTGTGCTGCTTCCTGACTGCCCGGCTCTCGTACTGAACGGGGCTATAGCACATGAAGTCCTGAGAGTCAGGAACTTCAGTGAGTGACAGGCGCCCCCTCCTCCCTCCTAAGTGCCCGGCAACTAATGCAGTCGCTCTCCCTCCCTGCACTGAAGAATGGCTTTGAGCTGTATGTGTGTCCAGAGGACGCACACACAGCTCAAGAGATCGTCGGCACTGCAGGCACATAGCAGTTGCCTGCAACCTGACGATCTGAGATTCAAGGCACAGGCAGGAATGTCCGGGGCTTGTGCCCGAATAAACCTGCCTAGCGACGCCCCTGCCTATTAAGCTCCTCCTTAGGCCATGTTCACACGGCTTAAAATGGGCGGTATTTCGATCCGTAATTACGCGCCGAAGTGCGCCAATTACGGGCCGAAAACGGCCCATTCGTTACGGTAATTCACAGTTCTCATAGAGAACTATGGATTACGACTCCTCTGCCCGCCTGGCGAAGCCGCCGGGCGGGGAGATAATTGACATGTCACTTTCTAGCGGCGTATACGCACCGCTAGCAGTGATTGTCTATGGGCCGGCCAAGTGCCGGCCCCCGCTCACTCCCCCGCCCCCGTCCACACGGCGTAATTGCGGGGCATAATTACGCCCTGCACATACACCGTGTGAACATAGCCTTAGAGATCAGCAAAAAGTGCTGAAAAGTCAAATTGATGGTCTCATTTAGTTCATGTAAAAAAAAAGTCAAGAAATTTTATGTTCATTCTGAAATTTTAACCAAAAGCCAAATATCCCTAACTTTTTGTGAGTAGTGTATCTGGATCGAGAGCTTATACACAAAACTATAGGTCTTTCCTTATGTGACATCATTTTCTTCTTCAATATAGGTCAGCATTGGTGGACAGCATTTCCTGGACTTCCCTTATCGTCTGCCGCTCTGTGATGTGGACACATTAGGGATTTATGGAGATGTCACTTTAAAGGAGATTTCATTTCTGAGCAGTAATGCAAGTTGAAGTGTTTCATCATAACCTTGTCTCTGTGTTCAAACCTTGTCTCCTATTTCTTTTAATTTATCTTTACTTCATACTGTTTGTACTGTGTCCATCAATGTCGTGTACTGACCAGGGGCGTACCTAGAGTTCATGGGGCCCACGCCATATAATGACCTTAAACTAAAATAGCAGGATAAGTAGCAATACCTAAAGGTATAAATAATACTGTCATTTATCCGGGAACCCACAAAGTAGCACTATATAGCAGATAACCACCAATTACATGTCCCCTACAAAAAGGAACAATGTTCTTGCATCCGAGTGGGACCCCCTCAACCTCTGTGCCCCGCAGCAGTCGCTATGGCTATAGTTGTGCAAGAAATGAAATGTCTATACAGGACATGCTCTAACCATTTTTTTTATCATTTCTATAGCCTTATCATGAAGCTATGACAGAATATCCATTGTGTCAGGTAATGTATACATTTCTGATCTAATAACGTTAAACATCTACTAACTTTTTAACAAGCTTGCATAAATCAACAGTACAAGGGAATAGAAAAAACTTTATATTAAATCTTATTATTTTAAATTATATTTATCCGGTTCCTTTCCAGCCTACCCCACTGTGCTATCATTCACAGCTGACTGAGGAATAAGTTTACATGCTGCCTACAGGAGTCTTTGAGAGGGGAGAAGATAGAGATGGCTCTAGTGACATTTGTATCTCCTTCTAGTGCTTTAGAAGGTCTCCATTTTTCTGCTGCTTATGATAATGTGACATGGAGAGATACAGGAGCAAGATCTCCTCTTATGTGTGTGCAGTGTATGGAAGGCATCATAGCAGCAAGTTCTGCTCATTAGCAAAGGAGCAACTGAAAATTACAGCTGAAGCCCACAGAGCACTAGACTGATGAAAATGCCCGGTACAAGTTATATAATGCCCTGAAATAGTGCTGCTCATAAATAACATTTTATGCTAATAAATTATCTCAAAGTAACGCTCAGTTTAAACGGAGCCTTTTGGATGGTTTATGCTACCCTTTTTAAGCGGATGTGATAGGAGAGAAGCCGAGCTCTGTGATACAAAGGTTTATTTAATTTGAAGCAGGATTTCTGAGTAAAAAGCAGAGTAAATCTTAAAACTGATGTGACTGGTGGCATCGCTACCCGCATGTTGGGCTGCGGACACATTCGTAACTGTATATTCTGGTTCTTGTACTCGCCTCTCCTAGCTCCCTGCTGCTCTCAAGTCAGCCAGCGTGCATGTCCCCATTGTCAAGGCACAAGTGCACTGGCTCTGTAATACCAGTGATTCATTCTCACCGGGTGCTGACTCTATTTAGCCTGCCTTTTCCCATTACTCCTTGCCGGATCTATGTGCCCTTATTGCCTTGGAGCCTTCTGTGTTTGCCTCTACCGTGTTCCTGATGTCATGCCTCCGTCCCTTGACTACGCTCTGACCTACCTGCCTGTCCCCGTTTATGAGCCTGTCATACGATTCTGTACCTCACTACACCTTTACTGCTACCGCAAGCAAGTCATGTCAGGGGTAGCAACCTCGGGTTTCTTGCTGCAGCAAACCCAACCTGCCTTGCAGCGGGCTCTGGTGAAAACCTTAGACTCCCTGACGTGTCTTACACCATCGCTGGCGGTGGTCCAGTGGATCCACTATCCACAGCCGTTACAACTGAGAGTGAAAGTATTGCTTCCCCTTGCCCATTCGCTTCAGTGATTGATGATCGTTTGCACACATACGATAATACTATATCAACGCGTGTACAGTGCAGAGTAACCAAGAGCTTCACTGTCTCTTGAGAGCTTTCAGCATTTTCTGCTTTTACTCAGAAATCCTTTTCCAAATTCTATAAACTTATATATCACAGAGCTTAGCTTTTCTCTCTATTATATCCTATTCTTGGGGTAGTATAAAACACCTGACAGGTTCGCCCTAAATACAATACAGTACCATAGGTATTGCAATTTTTCGATCAAATACTAGATGGAGCTACAGTGTGCTAATACAGTGTGGTTATTTTTTAGTGTTAGGAACCTCCTCAAATTATTTTTAGAGGTGGAAAATAGTTTACTGGAATTTTTTGCTTGTTATATATAATTTTTATTTTATTTTTTACTGAGACTATTTCCTCTAGCATTAGGAGAAATCGGAGTACAGCTTCAAATTCCCTGCAGCTTCTTTCTGTCAGTCGGACCATCTTATTCTGTAGTCTGTGACTAAGAAATGGTCAGGTTAAAGCATAAATTCATGTGGTGTAATCTATGTAATTTTATAGCTGCTTTTAAGTTAAAGGTGTTGTCTAGAGATGGGTGAACTCAAAAATTCGATTCGGTGACTTCGCCGAATTTTCCGACAAAATTCGTTTTGGTCCGAATTACTTCGGGACGAATCGCGTTATAAAACAGCTATTTCCAGGCTGCACAGAGCCTGCAGGGTGCTGTAGAACGTTGTGCCATGCTTAAATATGCAGAGGGAGCTTGGTTTGGTCTTCATACAATGTTGTGTTTTAGTATGACACGCAGATGACTGCCGCCGCTCTTAGAATCGCTTCACTATAAAATTCCCTGGCACTTAAGAGGGCAAAACTGACCAAAAAACTGAAGGGGGAATGTAGCCTGATAAAGTCATGGCAGCGACACTGGAAAAAAACAAGCTGGGCTCAGGTGGCAACATCAGTGACAGAGTGTGGAGGTGACGGCGGCAGCCACAGCAGCATGAGGTCAGAGAGTGGCACAATGACATCTGGAGGTGGCAAAAAGAGGAGTAGGCCACAGAGTGGCACAATGACACACGACAGTGTGTAGGTTACGGCAGCAGCCACAGCAGCAGCATGAGGTCAGACAGTGGCACAATGACATTCTGGAGGTGGCAAAAACAGGAGTAAGCCACAAGTGGCACAATGAACAACAGTGTGGAGGTTTCGGCAGCAGCAGCATGAGGTCATAGAGTGGCACAATGAGTGTGGAGATGGGTGGCAATACCAGTCCTTGGTAAAGATCGTGCTAGGCAGATGGAGACACTGGCATCAGATGTGTGGCATCAGGCAAGTGGCAGCATCAGAATAGTGGCTGAGGCAGGTAGTTTGAACCCAGACTCATTTCTCAAAGTTTGGGTGAGGCGTCATGGCTGATGTAATCTGACGCCTAAGGCATTGGTGTGTGGAAATTCTGGCCGATCCACGCCTGATTCATCTTGACAAAGGTCAGTCGTTCCACATTTCCGGTGGACAAGCGGGTTCTCCTTGGGGTAACGATGGCCCCCGCTGCACTGAACACCCGCTCTGATGCCACACTACTGGCCGGGCAGGACAGCTTCTCCACTGCAAATTTGGCAAGTTGCGGCCACACATCCAGTTTGGCTGCCCAGTAGTCCAGCAGATCTTCTAACTGGGGTGGCAGAGTGCTGTCCAAGTAGGCCACCCCCTGTTGGTTCAGGGTCTGTTTCCAGGTCCTGCGCTACTGCTGTTTGCTGGCGACTGCCCTCCTCACTAGGCGGGTGAAGGGGAAGCTGCTCATCATGGACTCCAGACTTGGGTTTGGGCCTGCTGATGGAGCTGGTACTGCTCCTACCCCCCCCCCCACCGGCCCCCCGCAGGCGCGGCAGTAGAAACGTGAGCGCTGAAGAACCCCCGGTCAGACCTGTCAGAGAGGGACGATGCCCCCCACATGGGCAGCGGCCAACTGACTATGGAGGATTTTCCCTATAGTATTTGAGTTTGTCCCCCCTCTCAGCAGCTGGGAAAAAGGCTCCCTTTTTGGGAAACGTAGCGAGGGTCCAAGTGGGTGGAGAGCCAGAAGGTCATCCCTCTGCCGATGGTGACTATTCGGCTGTCACTAGCCAGGCCAATCAGTATGCTGCGGGCCCATCTGCACAAGTAAACTCAGGGGGGCTCCCTGTCTCCATCTCCAATGTATACTGCCACGGTGCTTGGGGGTAAATCTGCCTCGTCTTCCTCATCTCCATCTACCTCCTCCAGCTGCTCCTGCTCCTCCTCTCTTGTCACCTAGGTAGAAAATCCACTCATTTTCACCCAGACCATGCTTCTGCTCCAATGTCCTCCTCCTTCTTCCTCCTCCTCCATTTTCAGTCCCCCCGGACTCATGTGGCCACGAGATGTAGTCGCCACGTCCCCCAGTCCCCTGCCCAGACAGATTTTTTCAGCATCTGTTCCAGGACATGAAGCAGTGGAATGACATTATTCATCCCGTAGTCCTGGCACTGACATAAAAACATCGCCCCTCGAATGGCCTCAACAAACGGCAGGTGTCACGCATGAGCTGCCACTGGCTGAAAATCAAAGTTACACAGGGGGGGTACTCCGTCCGCCTGGATCATCAAAAAATAGTTAATGGCCTTTCTCTGTTCATACAGTCGGTCCAACATGTGCAGGCTGGAATTCCAACGGTTGGAAACATCGCATATCAGAGTGTGTTTGGGGAGGCCTTTCTGCTGCTGCAATTCGAGGAGGGTGTTCCTGGCTTTGTAGAATGGATTTAAGTGCATGCACAGTTTTCCTGGCCATTTTCAGAATCTTTTGAAGATCGGTGGAAGAACTTCAGGAAACCTTTTCACAACCAGATTGAACCCATGCGCCATGCAGTGCGCATGGGCCATCCCTCCTCGGTGCAGCGCGGACACCATGTTACTCCCATTGTCCGTCACCATGGTTCCCCTGTGTGATTTCGTTTGCCGAGGCAAGCCAGGTGTAGAACTGCGTGACACCGCTGTGCCCTACACTTGTGGTATTATGGAGCAGTACTTGTGGGCTGAAATGGTGGTGGTGGAGGAGGAGGAGGCGGCGGACATTGGGCGCAGGAGCCGCAGTTTGACAACGTGGAGGGAGAAAGCGGCGTCTCCTGTCCAAGTTGTTGGTGTGCCTGGGCAGGAAGCACATTCACCCAGTGGGCCGTAAAGGACATCTACGGTCAGGGCCAGTACTTACAGCTCCAGACGTCCGCGCTGCCGTGCACCTTGGAACAAACCGATGAGCTCAAGGACTGTCCCACCTTCTGTTCTACATATTTAGAAGGGGCGGGTACTGGGCCTTTTTGGAAAATAAATTAACGGCTTGGAACTCTCCATCTCGGCTCGGCACAAGCCATTAGTTCTCTGAACGGTACAGAGTCCACCATTTGGAAAGGGAGGACTGCAGTACCAACAACTTTGGACAGGAGCACGGTCAGCTTCTGCACCTTAGGAATGGATTGGACGCATACTGTTGTCTCTTTGCAATCGCCTCGCTGAACGACTGCTGGCGCCATGAGGAGCAGGAGTATCTGGACCGGGAGATGATGGCAAAGAGAAACAGCTCCCTTCTGCAGAGGTGGTGGAGCCTTGACTGGCTGCAATGGCATGCGTGCCACTGGCCGCTGCTGCGGCGGCAGCATGGACCACTACATCTGAGCCACGTTTCTCCAAGGCCACCGGATGGTGACGCTGCATGTGTTGACACAGGGCCGTTGTGCCAACGTTAGCTCCCTGGCCACGCTTCACTTTCTGCCCACAGATTCTACATATACCCATATTCGGCTCCTCCGGTGTCTTAGCAAAGAACTGCCACACCGCCGAGTATCTGATTTTACTGCCAACGCTCCGCACTGAGTGACTACTGCCGCCGCTGCCTCGCTGAGCCCCTGTGCCGCTACTTTCTTGGACCTGTGAAACGGGTTTTCTACCCCGTGGCCGCTTGGCTCCCGACCTCACACTGCTGCTCCCCTGCTGACTCATGGCCACACAACCCACTTGCTGGCTGCGCTGCTGCCTGACGCGCAAGCTGATGCCTTCTTCTCCTGACGATGATGAATCCCTTGCTTCACCCGGTTCCCAAGTGCGGTCGGCTACATCATCATCGATTTTTGTTTCATCGTCACTGCTGTCCTCATCACCGGGTCCTTGGTATGCGGAGGCTGACCACCCTCACAACATGACCTCCCATGCCACTCTTCCACATCTATACTTTTCCGCCTACTGCAAGAAGCAGGGGATATTGGCCCCATTTCTTCGCTGCCAAGTAGCTGCTGACTGCCCTCCTCAAATTGTTCATCCTCACTATATAGTGGCACTGAGCCCAGACAACATAGTAGATCTCTGGCTGAGGGAACCGATGGGACAGAGGCGGCTGAGGACAGGTAAGGGCCGCTGACACCCGCTCCCGGGCCATGCCAACTAAGGGTGTGTCTGACGTTCCCACATCGACTCTTGGCTGGGGTTTGTCAGATGTCATCTGGGAGGAAGTAGATGACCTAGTCAACCAATCAAGAACCATTGGGTTGCTGAACAACACACGGCCGGTAGATGACAGCGGCAGTTGTGGCCTCACTGAGTGACCCCTGCTGCGACGTCCCCTTGCTGTGCTGCGACCTGGACCTGTTCCAGGAATGTTTGTGCCACTGCCACTCGCAGGTGAAGAGCCTGCCATCTCTCTGTCTGACATACTGTTTGTTCTAAAATGTACAGACACTGTTTGATGAAGATATCTGCATATGATAAATACACACCCTGTATTTGACTCCAAATGAACCCAGTAACAAGCTTGGGTAACCCTTGGATATAAATTGCGCTCCACAAATGGCCAGGAAAAATTTACTTGTATGTGCCATTTAAAAACACTGTGTATTTTACTGAATATAAAAGCACAAACAGGCTTAATTAACCTTCAGATATGAATTATGCTACAGGCAAAATTTCTTCTTTGGCGGTGAAAAAGAACGTTTCTTTTACTAAGTACAGCTGCAGAAAAATACTTAGTTAACCCTTGGATGTAAATTGCGCAAAAGAAATGTGCTGCCAAAAATTACCAGCTTTGTAGCGTGTTAAAACGGCGTGTATTTTATTGTACACAACAACAAAAAAACTTGTAATTAATTAACCTTCGCTTGTGAATTATGCTACAGGTAAAATGTCTTTTTTGGCGGTGAAAAAGAATGTTTCTTTTAGTGACTACAACGGCAGAACGCTTAATTAACCCCTGGATGTAAATTGCGCAAAAGAAATGAGCAACCAAAAATGAAGTAATGAAGTGGTATTTGGATTGTAAAAACGCTGTTTCTTTAAATGAATACAACAGGAACAGGCTTAGATAACCCTTGGATATTCAATGTGCTGTGAGCAGATAGCATTAAAATGTATATGCAGCTGCAGTGGACGCACACTGGACTTCAGTTCCAATACCCCACAAAATCAGAATTAGAACGTTAAAAGAAGCAGTCTCTGAGACAAGGTGAGACTCCCCCCAAAAATCGCTGTATAAAAATGAGTTCTTTAGTAAGAGATATAATAAGCAGCCGCGGCAGCACCTTCCCTGATCAGTACAGTGAGAGCGGTATGAGCGCCCAGCGTCGCGCCCGGACTTATATAGTGCGGTGACGTCACAGAATCCCGCCGGTCTCTGATTGGCTTCATCTCTGCACATGTCATGCAGGCTATGCCCTTCTTCCTCCCAGAGTTCTTTGCCCCATGTAACGCCATGTGCTCGCAGCCATTTTATCAATCAAAAGCACACTTCGTTCACCCGAAGTACCCCAAACTTCGACTTCGTTCAGAACCGAAGTTTTCCTGAAATTCTAAACGAATTCCACTTCGTTAGAATCAATTCGCCCATCTCTAGTGTTGTCCCAGCTCACAGTTTAGTTCTGAGGTTTACTTGCAAGGACCTACAAGCTGGCCTTAAGACTACACTGGCAGAATGGGACAACCCCTTTAAGGGATCAGGCACATGGCAGCCCTATTACATCTCTGTACAAAACAATACGTTTAGCAGCCATAGTTTTGAAATGCGTGTTTATGCCTGCATGGTTTGTGCAGAAAAATGAACCGACATAAACAAATAGCAAAATTCTGAGGCACTACTTGTAGCTTTACTCGAAGAACAACCATTCAGATTGAATCAGTCCTGGTTAAGAAAGAGAATACTGTATTTAGATTTGTCCGACCAAACTGAATCCAATCCCCTGCTCTCCAACTGTTCAGGCACTTTGACAACCAGTTTGTGTTCTGACTTAAGTGACTTATGTTGCTCAATAATTCTTAGGGGATTGTTATTGGGTAGGACATTTGTTTTGTGACCGCCAAGTGCCAATACTGACTACTTTGTTTCATTTAACAACTATAAGTAAGCTTCTCTAGTGGCATAGATACACATGATAACATCGAGATTCTCCCATTATACAAGTCACTGGTCAGACCACACATGGAATATTGTGTACAGTTTTGGGCACCAGTGCACAGGAAAGACATTGTAGAGCTTGAACAGGTACAAAGGCGGGCAACAAAAATAATAAAAGGACTGGGTGGACTACAGTCCCAGAAAGATTAGCAAGATTAGGGTTATTTAGTTTAGAGAAAAGACGGCTTCGAGGGGACATAATAAATATGTATAAATATATTAAAGGTCAATATAGAGATCTCTCCCAAGATCTATTTATACCCAGGATTGGATCCAGAACAAGAGGCATCCTCTACGTCTTGAGGGAAAAAAAGTTTCTGCATAAACATAAAGGGATTCTTTACTGTTGGAGCAGTGAGACTGTGGAACTCTCTGCCAGAGGAACTTGTCATGGTGAATTCAAAAAGGGTCTTGATGCATTTCTAGAGCGTAATAATATAACAAATTATAGTGGCTACGATTCTGGAGAGGGTTCGTTGATACAGGGATTCATTCTGATTGCCAGATTGGAGTCGGGAAGGAATTTTTTTCCCTAAAAATGAGGACAATTTGCTTTTACCTCACGGGGGTTTTTGTGTTCCTCTGGAGTAACACAACAGGTTGAACTGGATAGACGTCTGTCTTTTTTATGTAACTATGTAGTTACCAACCACCTCTCCCGCTGAGAAACACTTTAACCCTTTAAGTTAATCACTTGGGAGCAGACTTGTACCATCTTGTCAGGTTTCCAGGGCAAATTTATGAGTGATCAAAAATAAGTCACTTAGGGCCACATGTATGAAAACTGTCTAGATCTAAAACTCACTTGCCCATAGTAACCAATCAGAGCACTCCTTTCATTTCTACAGAGCACTATATGAAATGAAAACTGAGCTCTGATTGGTTGCTATGGACAACAAAGTGAGTTTTAGACCTAGACAGTTTTCATACATGTGGCCCTTAGCAGCTAACAAAGTGTCTTGGCAGAAATTTAACGTTTTTCTCTCACTAGGGGTTTCCTCTCATGACAGCTCTGGTAGCTTACATTTCATGCCAGACATCCTGCTTGGACAGAGTCATTGTTTTTCATAATCCCTCCATCAGTAGTGTCCTAACAGGCACAGCTAGAAATAGGATCTAGCAGAGCTGAAATCTCAGTCGCTGCTGTAGACCCACCCACAGCATGCATGAGAAGTATGAGACTGAATAGGCTGTGAAGGGTGAAATCAGCTTAACTAGTTAACCCCTTTAAGATGAGCTGTTGGAAAATGAATGGCCCCCGTAGCCTTCTTACACAGCGCTCTTTTGCTATTTGTCTACCCATGCAAATATGATCATTCACTTGCTATATGTTTTTATGCAGTCTTGAGCACAACTGATTATTAAACCTTTTAAAAGAATACATTTTAATTTCTGTTATTTGCATTTTATTTAAGCCTTTGAAACCTTTGAATTCAGAACTGGTGAGTACTTTAACATTCATACAATTTTACATTTTTAAATGTCATTTTATATTTTTTTATATTTGCATATTGAAGTCACTGTGGTGTCGGGGAAATCCCATCCTTCCATTGTATGTATGTGTCTGCCTATACATAGAAAAGGGTTCAGTCATATAATGGAAGCTTTAGTTCTGCAGCTATTTTTCCACAGGTTTCTATATTGTTTATAGACGTGTTTATATTGCTATGGGATGTAGTTCTTAGAATTCATTACCCTTTTTTTTTTTTTTCCCCCCTTACAAACAGCAAAATCTTCCCCTGTCTAAGTCATTGCCCATGGGCTTGTCAGAAGGTGACATGATCTTGGTTCGCGGTTTGGTGGCTAATGATCCAGAACAGTCAGTTAACTCGAATTTATTATTATGCTTTTCATTATGTGATATAACTTTTTTTTTTTTTTTGTGATGTTCTAGTCAATGTGAAATTCTTTTTTTGGGCCACAATGCAAGATATGTAACAGGGCCCTAATACATTCCCATGTTTAAGACTGGTGTCTTATGTGCCACCTTCATTAACTAATACGTAACCAATGTTTTACGTATTTTTGTTAATCAGATTATGTGTATGTTAATCATCATAAGATATTCTTAATAGGTCTAAAGGATCACGCACATGTCAATCTCATGTAGGGTTGCAACAAAGTCTTTCTCAGGCTGAATTATATGTTGCACCTCTCTGCTCTGTAGAAGAAATGTATAGGGAGTATCTGTGTAATAAAGCACCCTAAGGTGTTTTTATGAAATTAAAAGCACACTCAGCTGCTTTATGGAACCAATAACGACCTACGGACACCTTTTTAAATGATTAATACAATACAAAATATAGAGTAGGATCAGTCAACAGCAGCTGTCATACCATTATCAGATGTAATAGACTGCACTATATTTTCTTTTACGCATGGTGAAGTGAAAAGTAATATGAGCAAAAATTAAGTGCAGTTAGGGGATGTTCACACGCCATTTTTTTTAGATGTGTGTTTGAATTCGTGTTTCGAACCCAAACACGCATCTAACAATGTGCAGTGTGATTTACATTACTTTCAATGTAAAACACGCAACGGCGTTCAGACGTCTGAATGCCGATCCATGTTTTAAATGCGTCTTTTAAAAGCGTCTTTTAAATGCGCCGTTCAAAGAGCTGACATGTCAATTCTTGATCCGTTTTACACAGCAGACACCATATTTAAAATTATAGGGTGCGTTTCAGCTGCACAGAAAACGCATCCAAACACACAGCACGCTTTGGGTACGTCTTTGGATTCTTTTTACGCAGCACTTTTCAATCCGTTCAGTTTTAGTGTAAAATATAGTAAATCACATGCTTCTTCAATAACCACTCTCTTATGACTATTGTATATCAGGACTTTTGATTCTCTTAACTTGTTCATTTTAAGATTAAACACATTTTTGTTTAAATTTATGTAATTTTATTATGAACGTTAATGAAAGTCCTAATGTCCTGTGAGAACATTTCCTTTGCTTTTAAGGAATGGTATCCTATGATCTGTGCTGAAAGGGGTTTTCCATTTTATATTGTTTTTTAATTATTATGCATATCATAGGAAATGATAAAATTTTCTAATTTTCATGAATTAAAAAAATCTTCACAGTAGGCCCCTATCTAGAAATAAAAAATAAAAAAAAGTTAGGCAAACGTTCTTGTCCATAGAAATGTCTTCCATGTATGGCCTAAATATGGTGTCAGTCATGTGACCTCATGGCAGTCTGTTAGCAACAGGATTACATGACAGACCCCATTGCGCCACCTCTTGTATGAAAGCTCTTTGAAGAAGATGTGAACCAGACACACTGCTATAGGTAGTGATACTGGAGAGCTACTTCTCAATAAACTACTGTTACCTGGATACCAGGGGTCACATGACCTGTGAGTGGTGGTCACACAACATATGTCCATACAGTTGCTCCATGGGAGTCATTACTATGGATATGAATGTGGGTCATAATATTTCTTTTTTCTAGATCAGGATCAAGTGCACTGGTATAACAGAGGTAGAGGAGCAGAATTTTGAATACATGTATTTTAGAAAATTCCATGGTTTCCTATCGTGTGTATATATAATAAGTAAAGACATTATAAAGTGAGCAACCCCTTTAAGTAAAGGGGCAACAGAAAACAGCATTGTTATTTGTTTGCCATGAAATAGGTTTTGTATTTTGACAAGTTGTATGCTAGGTATTGTGGCTTTCTAATTCATGTGCCACTTGAAAAAAAAATGATATTCCCCTCCCCGTTGCAGTCCCCAGTTCCAGTCCTGGCTCTCCCCAGTCTTCTGTTTACATTCTGTCATTGCCAAACTGGCACATCATCGCCGGGGAGAGCCAGCACTGGAACCGGATATAACCAAGTATTTTTCTTTTAATGGGGCCCCTAGAGCATATTCTTTTTTCTAGGACCTGGACAACTCCCTTATTGTATCACTTAGAACCATGTCACCATTAAATAGAAAGTACTAAGCAGGCTGTATCTGTCACGTTCTGTTCTTTTACAGGATAACTCTCTCTGTAAAATCTAAAAACATCATCCCTTTTCAACTGACTGCAAGCTTCAAAGATGAATCTTTATTTTATAACTACTCCATGGGACAGTCAAGCGGAGAGCCACAAAAAATCCAGACTCCTTTCTTTGTCTTCCATCCAGAAAGGTATTTTGAGGTAAGATATTTGGCTATAATACAGAGATACAGTGAGATATACAGTAGTCGGCGTCATCAATATTGTCAGTGACCATGTCTATCGCCATGAAACACAGGTCAAAATATCCCAAATGCTGAAAACTGTAAGAAAACAGACACAAGCTGTTGCCATCTGACCTCTTTTACATATGCACTACTTTTCTATGACAAAATGTTGTCTTTACATTTAGTTCAATGACTATATTGAATAAGCAAGCCACTCGCCCACCAAATTTCATATGTTTTTAACCCCTTACTGACAATGTATGGGAACATCCTGTTGTCGGTAGGGGTTGTGGAGTGGGCTTACATGCTAAACCCCCTTCTTAGGCGGTGAATGCCAGCTATTTATTACAGCTGACACCTGCTGCAACTAGCAGGGATCAGAGACGGCTCTGATCCCGACTGTTTGACCATTCAGATGCCGCAGTTAAGGAGTGGTGTTGCGCATTATTCTTCCCACTGATCAGCGTCCCTCCTCCCCCAATGACATTTTGAAGCCTAATGAAGGATTCCATAACCCCATGTTAATGCTTCTATTACTTAATGCCTCTGGCAAAAAGTAATAGAACCACCATCCTAGTGCACTCTCATGAATTATTTGTATAATTCAGGAGGCTGTACAAACAATTAAGTCCCCTAGTAGTCAAGTACCCTAGAGTATCTGCTTGTATAAATGTAAAAATATTAAAAGTTCAAATCACTCTCCTTTTGCCATTTAAAAAAAAAGTTATACATAATTGGATATGCCATATCCATAAAAGTATGATCTATTAAAATGTCATATCATTTATCCTGTATGCTGAACTCCTCAGAAGAAAAAAACTTCCCCCAAAAAAATTCCAAACGGCAAAATCGTGGGGAGGAGGGGGTTTGGTCATTTCACGTCCCAAAAAAGATAAGAATTAAAAAGTTATCCAAAAGTTGCATGCTTCCCAAAATGGTACCAATAAATACTGCTATTCAGCCTGCAAATAAGGAGCCCTCACTCAGGCCCATAGGTGGAAGATCAAAAAAGTTATTGGTTGCAGAAAATGGTGCTGCAGCGCAAATTTTAGAAAGGGAGAATGTATTTTCTTAAAAGTACTAAAACATAACGGAAAACCCTACATATTTGGTATTCATGGAATTGTATTGACATGCAGAATATAAATAACACATCATTTTTATCATAAAACACCATAAAAACAAGAGCCCAACAAACCGTGGCGTTTCACACTGTCCCTCCTAAGCGTTTTGGGTAAATTAAAATCTGTTGGGTTAGAAATAACAGTGTGTAATTGGATTAAAAACTGGATCATACTCAGAGTGCTGGTAAATGACTCCTACTCTGAGTTGTCCCCGGTTATGAGTGGTGACCCCATGGCTCGGTATTGAGTCCTCTTTTATTCAGTGTATTTATTACTGATATAGTGAAGTGGAATCATAGCACTGTCTATCTTGGTACTAATAACCTGCAGGCATCATATGTCCTTGGGGGGGAAAAAATTGGGAGAATTGCTTGTTGAGAAAGATCTGAGCATTCTTGTAGATCATAGACTACAGAACCGCATGAAATGTCAATCAGCTGCCTCTAAGGCAGGCAAGATATTGGTGTGTATTAAAAAAGAGGAAACCACAGAGACCCTACCAAAAGATATATGGGTGTATGGAATACCCACAAAAGAAAGATATTATATTTCCAGGTTATACAAATAAACTAGAAAAAGAGAAACCGCTGACATGAATAAAGCCTGAGACTAAATAAAATATAACTTTTATTATAGAACCATTAAAAGACATCCAAATTCCCTAACACCTAAAATCCTACAAATGCCCCTAAACCAACTAGAACTGCCTGACCAAAAATTGGGGAAATCTCCCACGTCCCCAATAAAGGCACCACCAAACAGGAACCTAAACTACTAAATTACCCTAACAGGCAAAAATATAAATACACACACTATAATACAAAAAATATATACAGAAACACCAAAATGTGAAAATACTGATTTCCAATAAAACACAATGTAATGGAACTTGAAAGAGTGCAAAGACGAGCAACCAAACTTAAAAGTGGAATGGAGAATCTTAGTTATGAGGAGAGGTTAAAAGAATTGAACTTGTTTAGTCTTGAGAAAAGACGACTCCTTGGTGACATGATTAATGTATATAAATGGTCCCTACAAACAGTATGGGGAAAAACTATTCCATGTAAAACTCTATGAAAAGACAAGAGGACATTCCCTTTGGCTGGAGAGAAAAGGGATTCAATCTCCAGAGGAGAAAAACCTTCACTATGAGAACTGTAAATCTGTGGAATGGCCTGCCTGAGAAGCTGGTCACAGCAGGAACAGTTGAGGGTTTCAAGAAAGGCTTAGATAACTACCTGAAACTAAAACAATATTAAACCGTATGTAGCCATGTAAAATTCTAGATCCAGTCTGATGGCAACTCTAGGATCAGTAAAGAAATCTTCCTTAGAGCAGATTCTCGCCTTATGGTTTTCAAAGCATTCACCAGTAGGGGAAACTAGGTTTTAAAAAAACTCCTTATCTCCCTCCCTTCACCCACATTTTCCCCCCCTTGGTTGAACTTGATGGACATATCTTTCTTCAACCATACTATTATTGTAACATGTCTCTATGTATGTTTTTTCACATTCCACCCCCTTTATTCGATTTCACAGTAAATTCGTTGGTACAGTCAATGGCACCATTAGAAAGTACATCAAGACTATGGGCGACATGTATGAACGTTGATTATTATTTATTTTAAAGCGCCATTGGTTCCAGGGCGCTGTACATTCGAGGGAGTTACATACAAAACATAAGTCAAACAAGTACAGTGATAATTGATGAATGACAATTGGCACGACAGAGGGAGAGAGGACCCTACCCGCACGGGCTTACAATCTACAAGGAGGGGGAAAGAGACAGAAGGTGAGGGGCAGACATGTATGTGGAGGGTGTAGTGACAGCAGGGTTATTGTAGGTTATAGGCAAGCCTGATGAAATGGGTTTTCAGGGTGCTTTTGAAGCTGGTGAAAGTGGAGGAGAGTCTGATGTGTTGGGGCAGTGAGTTCCAGAGTGTGGGTGAAGCACAGGAGAAGTCTTGGAGACGGTTTGTGTGAGAAGCTGATAAGGGGAGCGCAGAGGAGAAGGTCCTGTGAGGAGCGGAGATTGCGTGAGGGGGAGATATTTGGAAATTAGGGCAGAGATGTATTGAGGGGAGAGGTTATGGAGAGCCGTGTAGGTCATAGTTAGCAACTTGAAATTAATTCGCTGGGCAACGGGGAGCCAGTGAAGAGATTGACAGAGGGAGAGGCAGAGGAGTAGCGGGGAGAGAGGTGGATAAGATGGGCAGCAGAGTTGAGAATTGTTTGAAGGGGGCAAGAGTGCTAGATGGGAGGCCACAGAGAAGGATGTTGCAGTAGTCTAGGCGGGAGATGACAAGGGCATGGACCAGCATTTTTGTAGTGTCATAGTTGAGGAATGAGCAGATGCGAGAGATGTTTTTCAGGTGGAGGCGGCAGGCAGAGGTGAGGTTTAGGATGTGTGGTTTGAAAGATAGAGCGGAGTCGAGGATTACCCCAAGGCAGCGGACTTGCGGAACAGGTGAGAGTGTACAGCCATTGACTGAGATAGAGAGATCAGGGGCAAGGGTAGAGTTGGATGGTGGAAAGATGATTAGTTCTGTTTTCTCCACATTTAGTTTTAGGAGACGTGAGGAGAAGGAGGAAATGGAGGACAGACAGTCAGGGATCTCGGAAAGTAGAGAGGTGACATCTGGGCCGGAGATGTAGAGTTGGGTATCGTCCGCATACAGGTGGTAATGAAAGCCGTGTGAGGCTATGAGCTGACCCAGGCCAAGAGTGTAAAGAGAGAAGAGTAGAGGACCCAGGACTGACCCCTGAGGGACACCAACAGAGAGTGGCCAGGGGGAGGAGGTGGAGCGAGTTCTAAATAGCATTAACACTATGTGGAATATGCCAGAATGTATGAACCTGTTCTTCTGAAGTTCATACTTACAGGTGCAGGCAGGCTTGGTCAGACCACTTTTAACCTGGTCTGGCTGTTCTAACTATTATGCGCCTAAGTTTGGCGTCCCATATTCATAAATGTTTCTAATCCTAGGAATGTGCTATGACACACCCTCAGAATGCCCCCAAATCTTTAGCGGTTTAAAAAGGCACTTATCGCGTAAAAATTTGGAGTGCACCTGTTCATACATTCTTTTTGGCTCAAAGTACACCAGAAAACTGGTGTAGCCCCGTTCATACATGTCGCACTATGTAGATGGAAAAATAAAAAAGTAATGACCGGCTGAAAAATTATGACTAGCTGTCATAAAGTGATTGATATTTTGAGAAATATAGATATCCTAGGGAAGTTTTAAACTATGTGGTCTGGTGAATATGGTGAACAAACTCATTTTTAGGGTATGACTGTAAAATTCCGATAACTGGATAGACCTTACCCATCATAGAAATCAGTGTGGAGTAATTTCCTCTTCCCACGGTAGCAGTAACTCTCTTGAAAATAAATCAGAGTAAGTATTGTCCATAGTAAGTGGGCCTTAAAGGGGTTTTGCCACGATCTAACATTGACGTAGGATCCTCCAAAATGGGTATTAAGTTTTCTATCTATATGTAATCAAAAAAAGTGAAGCCTCGGAGAGCTACAGCCTTCCTTACAGGCCCTTAGTTTCCTGACTGTTTACATTAGCTACGACCAGGAGCTGATCTGGCTCTTGTGGTGTTTACACTTCTTATCTGATGTCAGGGAACATGAACGAGCTTTGAAGGGACTGGGGAGAAAGATCCTGTGTCTTTTGTATAGAGAATCCACTGGTTGTAATGTAATTATCTGAGTAAACATGCAGGCTCTCTGCTCAGCCCCCTCCTTCTCTCCCTGCAGGCCTTCATGAAGGAATGAAAGAAGGCTGTCTGCTAAGCTTATCTTCTCTCCTGAGCAATAAAAGAAATAAAACGCATATAGCTTGTGTACAATACAGTTCTCCTCTGTGGATTAGCAAAACAATGTTTGCTCAACTACAGAGACTGAGTATCAGGAACATGCATGGGAGGTGGAGTGATGGCATCACAGTGGAGGTACTTGTTCTTTTAAACGCAGAGACACAACGCCCATTTTTTCAAGCCTCAAGAGGGGAGTATCAGCCTGTTAGGTAAGGAAATCACTCCTTGGCACAACCCCTTTAAGGGACATATCCATCTCAGATATTTCTGGTATATCAAATAGAGAGCCACATTTACCGTATATTCTTTAGTATAAGCCGACCCGAATATAAGCCGAGGCACATACTTTTGCCACAAAAAACTGGGAAAAATTATTGACTCGAGTATAAGCCTAGGGTGGAAAATGAAGTGGCTACTGGTTAATTTTAAAAAAATGGATACCAATTAAATTACATAGGCAGGTATAGGCAGTTTAATATCCCCCATAGGTATGTAGAGGCAGGTATATGTCCTCCATAGGCAGTTATAGGCACGTATATGTCCTCCATAGGCAGTTATAGGCACGTATATGTCCTCCATAGGCAGTTCTAGGCAGTTTAATTCCCCCTATAGGCATGTATAGACAGGTATATGTCCCCAGTGAGATTATAGGCAGGTGTATGGCCCCATAGGTAGGTATATGGCCCCATAGGCAGGTAATAGGCAGGTGTATGGCCCCATAGGTAGGTAATAGGCAGGTGTATGGCCCCATAGGCAGGTAATAGGCAGATATATGGCCCCGTAGGCGGGTATATGTCCTCATAGGCAGGTAATAGGCAGGTATATGGCCCCATAGGCAGGTAACAGGCAGGTATATGGCCCCATAGGCAGTTTAGAAAATAAAAATACAAGTACTTACCTCGCTCCCTCGCTGCTCTGACTTCCGGGAGCTCTGCTCAGTCTTCGGCACAGGCAGGGTGATGTCATCAGGCCGCGCATGTAGTGATCGCTCTCTGCTCCGCAGTGGTATCTTCTCTTGTATGTGCTCCGGAGGAGTTGCAAACAGGGGAAGAGACCGCCGACAGTGTCTGGGCCACGCCATTCAGCTATATGCGCTCCCTGAGGAGTCACATATAGCTGAAGTGTCCCTGCCGGCACCCGGGCCATCGCAGCGCCAGAGCACCGACAGTGACTCGGATGTAAGAGGAGGATGGATTTTTCAGCACATTTTTTAAGCTTATACTGGAGTATATGCGGTAATTTCAATAGGAGTTCTGAGTACAGCTAAAAACACTTCCTGTTCCTCCTCAGACTTGCGATAAAAGAGAACAGATAGAGTTGCGCATACTGTTTGTGGCCACTTCTCTGTTCTGTGGAGCCATACCATAGACTAATGTTGGGGATTTTAAGTTCTCTAGGACCTGCACCTATCAGACATTTGTAGCACATCCTGTCATATACTTCTGAGATGGGAAAACGTCTTCAGGTCAGCCAAGAATGTTTATATGATGTTATTCAGTACAGAACCTCAATGGGTCATCTATAGTGGTGCATGGGCCTTTAATATGCCTTTGTATGACTTGTATGGAATTGGACAGAAAAAAATACTCTGGATACATCCATATGAAATTGAAGACAAAAAAATAAATGATGGCAAGCTTTATTGGATGCTGCATATATGGAACAATGCTTCTAGGGTAGAATACCTCTGAATAAATGGCACCCAGTGCACCATGCCACAGTTCCTTTCCTGATGGATTTATACAAGATATGAGCACAGGCTCTCTGAATCTATAATAATGAGCTTGGCAGCTACTATAGTAATACAGCACTACTATGTTTGTAGAGAATCCCATTTGGTGTGTGAATGTCCCACTTTTTTTTTTTTTTTTAACCACAATGTGAATTATGGAATTGATAGTCATAACACTTATGTGGTCTTTTCAGGCATATGTTGTGTTTTCCCAAAAAAAAGACCGGGTCCTATATTTTTTCCTTTGAAAACTGGGTTAGGGATTATTTTCAGGAGATGTCTTCTTTTCTTATGTTCTTCTGTTTACTCGGGCATGCAGTACAGTACTGCAGTGAATCGTGGATGTCTGTTTACCAAGAAAAGAAGGCACCCCCAAAAGAATCACTCACCAGACCCCATTAGACCCAAAACAATTAGCGTTGGCACGTTGGATGGGCTCCTACTGTCAGGTCGCTTGCCGTTCCAACCGCGGTTCACTGTGGCCAAGTGTAGCAGTTGGCTCTTTCTAGTGACCAGAAGCAACAAACTCAAGCTCGGCAGTAGAGTGATGCAGGACTACTGGATCTGTGAGAACCCAGGACTAACCAATTCCTTCTTCTTTTTCTTTTTTTTTATGCGATTCTTTGAGGGTTGTCTGCTTTTTTTGGGGAGGGGTCTGTTTTCCTTGCTGAAAAGTCTGTGTCTTTCCTTTTGTATTCTATTTCCTTTTTTACTTGTATAGCTGTCTAGACACTTTATTTACTAAACTGTATCTAGTGTTTACTTTTGGAGTAGCGTACTCGAAAAATCTTACTAGGGACTATTTTCGGCGAAACATGGCTCATACTTGAGCCTCTTTCTTGCCCTTTGAAACAAATCAGTGGCCAGCTTTTATTTTCCAGAGTGATTCAACAAATGAAAGCTGAACTCTGGTTGCTGTGGGCAACAGTATTGGGGTATGTTCACATGGCGTATTTGCAGGACGTAATTGCGCTGCAATGTGCCCTAAGTATGGTAAAATTCTAGCACTCTCATTCACTCAAAGGCACTTTCAACAGCAGGCTTTTGGTGGTGCACAGAGGTATGCACTGATTGACACCGTGTGAACGTATCCTTACTGTTAGACAGTTTTGGTAAGAATCCGTTAATGTTACTAATAAAATGTTTTTCCTTGAGCACTGTTATTCTATTAATGTACAATATATCTTTAATAATATGCAAGTGTTAGATGACAAAATAGTTCTTTTTAGTTCCAATTAATCTAATTAATTCAATTGCTCTTTTTTCCCCCCTCTAAATTCAGATTCTGGTCCTTCCCGAGTCTGGAATGTTCAAGCTTGCCATTAATGGGACCCCACTTGGTGACTTCTGTCCACCTGCACTAGATCTTAAATCCATTGATGAGCTCCAGATAAATGGTAGTGCCCTGATATATTCTGTAAAGTGCTGATTGGAGGTATCTAGATTTGTCACTGGAACATCGCTTGAGCTTCTTGGACTTACATGACCTGGCTTACCAGGTTGACCTTGGATGCAGCTTTAACCAGCTTTCATATTACAGCCAGCTTAGGACATCTCTATTTCTCTCTTACAGCTCATGCTGTGCAATATTTTTAACTATACAGAGTATTATGGACAAAGTTATGGAAGATCATTTCATTTAGGTTCCATATAACCCTGTGCTTTATGTCAGGGAATGCAGATATTGAGGCATAGCTTAATTACTTGCCTTTTCTAAATTCTACAATTTCTTTATTAAGCCGACTTCAAACCATTAATAAGAAAATACAAGAAGATACATGTGCCAAATATCTTGGGACTTTCACCTCTGCGCCGTAAGCCTCAGTGCCTAGAACATGGTGAAACACACATTAAAATCAGCTGCCTCAACACCTCCATTGTTCCTCCAGGACTTTATGGTCTACTGATGACTAAGACTTTATTACACTGATGAGTCTAGCAGCCACTCGGTTCACTGCCTTTATTTTACATTCGGAGGCTCCAATTTCATAACTAAAAGGCCCAGTATCTCCTGCACGGATAATCCGATAAGTATTATAAATATAGTTTTTCAGCATTACTTGACAATCTACAGTGCATTGTGTAGAGGCAATAAATCCTATATTTTATACATGGATTTTATATCAGCTAAGAAGCGGTTAAGTATTTTTTCTGCTTTGTCACTCTGTCCCCAATTCCCAGTTAATCATCCTTAATCGGCTCAGTACTCCTCACAAGACGGAGCGTGCTGCTTAACCCTTGCGTGAAAGCTTCATTTACTGGCAAAGCTGTGATGGTACATCAGTAATAATTGTATTTCTCCTTACCAGTCTTAACCTATGCAACCATATTTTAGGTCATTGTCCATTTCACACATGACTGAGCTATATCCTATATGAAGTAATATATTGCTGCCATTTATTTGTTTTCATGTTGATGATTTAGATGCGTTTTCTATTCAGACATGGAATTTGAAAAGGAAATTGGTGCTCCGTAATGAATGAGTTAAAATAAATGTCAAACTCAGATTATAGTTTGTGTTTAATCTTTAAACGTCTAACAGAGAAGTCTGTTCTTGTGAATATATTTTGAGCAGTATCATTATGAATGAGTCTGTCTTAACACCAGCCAAATGGGGTCCTCACACAAACCACAATGGGATGTTTCCTACTTACTGTGACGAAAAAATACCTTTAGCATTCCTTGAGTAAGATGAAAACAAGTTACATTTATTCAAAAATTACTGTGATGAACATATCTCCAGCAAAGTGATAATTGATAATATGAGAACTCCAGACTTTTTTTGTGGAAAGTTTTCGACCTAGCCGGCCGTCATCAGTCCAGTCTGGTAAGGTAGCAGGAGGAGCAGGAGAGACATTAATCAATTCTCATTTTGCTGGATATATGTTCACCACAGTCATTTTTGAATAAATGTAACTTGTTTTCACCTTACTAAAGGAGTGCCAAGGTATTTTTTCGTGATTGATGACAGCGTGTTGGTTACCCTACCATAAGCACCCTAAGATATTTCAACGCAACCCACATAGTGTGCAGCATTCCTATCTACAACTCCTACCTTACTGTGACACATACTAGTGCATCTCAAAAAATTAGAATATCATTGAAAATTAAAGGGGTTCTCCAGGACTATCTTTTTGTTATAGGGCTCACAAATGTATTATATTAAAATTTATAATTCATACGGTAATGAGTCTATACAATATATGGGTTTCTCTGTTTGACTTAAATTATTGATATCAATTATCTTTTCTGTGATATTCTAATTTTGAGATGCAGTAGCAAAAGACAGTAGTTCCAACAATAAGAATGAGAACTGCTATATACGTCCCACAAACCATTTAATGCTATTGGGGTTCTCAAAATGTTTAGTATTGTGCAAATTATGTGATAGATCTATAAAGTATAGGGAAATACATGAACATAGGGTTGCCTTGACATTTGACTTCTTTTCATAGCTTTTGTGGAGCTGTGAACAGGAACCTTTTAAGTTTTGAAACGCATAAGCATTACACCAGTGTTTGCAATTTTTAACTACTGATTTTGTAATCTAATAAAGTAACCTGTTTTAAGCTACCATGCTGGATTTATAAACGTGTCTATGAAATAGTGCAATAATCCACACAGTCTATCCGTGTGTAACAAATTCTACTTATACATTCCACTTACTGTGTTACATTGTTGCAACCTGCTAAGTATCTCATGAAAGAGGCCTAAAAAATCAGAAATCTGATATGAGATTAAGAAATTTTAATCCTAAAAAAAATTATATCTGAGGATCTGCTCTGTGTCCACTGTAGATGCAATAGATGTGCTGAGTTGATGGAAATAATGAATCCTTACAAGCTGGAAATAAACTATATTCACTGGTGTCTAACCAATAGACGGGTTTTGGTTCGGAAGCTGTGAAATCCATGTCTGTTAGAGTTCTTCTTTACAGTTGCTTGCTCAGTTTTCGCACCTGCCTTTCCCTGGCTTCGAAAGCCACTTTTGTGTCCATTAACTCATTGACTGAGCGTTTCACCTCCGCCAGGTCTCGTTCTGCCTGAGAGACTCGTTCTACGAGGTCCCGGTTCTCATTCCTGAGGTCCTCACATAGTTGTCTCACTTCATCACTCTGTTTTTGGCACCGTGCTCTCAGTGCCTCTGCTTCGCTTAAAAGGGTCTCAACTGTGCGGACCACTCCTTCCAACTGTTCTCGAGACATTTCTGCAATGACAGATGTGTTAGTCAAAAACTCTGGAAGGTATAAAACAGAGACAATAATGGAGACCCTTTAATCCTTTGCATTTTGAAATTTTTGAAGGATGCAACTGATAATTTCTCAAAGCCAACTGCAATGACAAAACAATGATTCTATAGCATCATCTATGTGTATAGTTAAGAATTGTGCAGTGGTCTCTTAAGTTACAATGGGCTCAGGATAAAATATTTTTACCACATAATGGTCATTCCTGGGACACTGGGGGACATGTATGAAAACTGTCCAAGACTTTCTTCCCTTTCATTTTTTCAGAGAACTATATGAAACTATCTGATTGGTTGCTATGAGTAATAAAGAAAGTCTTACAGCTAGACCGTTTTCATACATGAGGTCCTGTATCCTAAGACCATGCTCAGTATCAAATTTCACAGACACTGTTGATCTGCGGCTCCTGTGATTGACTGGAAGATCCAACCAATTATCATGAACATTTTACTTGTAAAACATCTCTATTAGTGAAATACATGCAGGGATTGACGGTTTAGTAGCACCTCTCTACAGTACAGTGCAGTACTACATGTACCAGGATGAGCACCTCTTGTGGGCACCAGGTGAGGGCGGACCTGTGTTCTTTTTATATGGTACATTGTGAAGAAACTACATGACCCAAAAGAGCTCCTCTCCTTAAAAAGGTTTTACCACGAAGTACAAACCACTCCACTTTCTGCTGGCAGCCAGCTGTGAGCCGACCATGCATTTGAATGAGGAGGGTGGCACTTGTGGCTGTCCTCGCCATTCACTTTTATGGGAGCTTCTGAACATAGCTCCGCGCACACAATAAGCGATCTTCAGAAACTCCCACAAAAGTAAATGAGGAAGGCTCCCACAGGCACCACCCTCCTCATTCACATGCATGGCCAGCTTTCAGCTAGCTGTGAGAGGCCAGTGGAGGGGTTTTAGCATTATCGTAAAACTTCTTTAATGTAAAGGTGAATTCCAGCTTTCTGTTTTATGTAAGGACTTCTTTACTATTCATTTTGAATTATGTTGGTGACATTTTGGGGTTCAGAACTAATTACAAGTTTTTCATAAAGTTATGGTTTCAACATCCAATGGTCATCCCAGAACCAATTCAAGTTGCATGTTGAGGGACTATTATAATGAGAAAATATGGTTCATGCAGAAATAGGAGATGAAGAAATGAGTACATTGTGTTTCGAGACCGAACAGAGTAATTTTGAGACAGCCTGGTTACTAAAGAGCAGCTACATAGCCACCACAGTGGAAACCAATTAGTTGTTGCACAATGCATCCATGGCAGTCAGGAGGTAATACATGGATCATCCGATCAGCTCATCGCTGGATTGACACTGTGCTGACTACAAAGAAGGGGGTAAAGCAGCTTGGCACTAGTCACGCCATCCAATCCTCCATCTATGATATTAATCAGATTTTTCAATAAAAAAAAATCTAGATGGATAAGCTTTAAATATTGAAATTAGACTTTGTGTTTTATAGATAACATGTTACAGCATGTGCTGTGAGGCTGCTGCTTCTACATTTTTTTTTTTTTTTGCTTAATTTACATGACCATAAAGGCCAGAGAAAAATGTTGAACGAGGTCTCAAAGCCCTATTTTTTCCAAATGCTTCTTACTACAGTTCATAAGTATCTAGTCACAAAAATGGTATGATGGTGTCAGTAGTGGAAGTATAAATAGTTTTTTAATTGTAGCTCATTAATAAATGCGAAATCACCATGTGTGAATTTTGATTCAGAAACAGATTATGTATTTAAAGGTCAAGTCTATGCATTTTTCCAGAATTTTCTGTCTGGGCTGAGATATACAGTCTCCAGAAAGACTTCCTTTGCCAACTTAGAACTGGCAGTAACTGGGCTTGCATCATATGACTGTTTATTCTTCCATTACAGTTCTGGAGGGAGCAAATTGTCCAGTTGAGTTGTTTGGTTTTTAAGGTGTTTCTCCCATGAGAGATGCAACGCCATAATGGCTGGTCAAATTGCCAAGGCAACTATATGACACCCAGTGGGTTTTGTGCACGAGTCTTATTATAATTAGTAGGATTTGTGCCTCAGCAACACCCAGCATGAAGTTGCATCTTAACACTTGATCTGAAGTTCAGGCAGGTGAATAAAATTGAAGGGATTTTATAAGAGAAACCATTCTATGAAAGTTTTTTTTTTTGTGTATTTTGACAGCATATGATCCTAGTTTTGATTGTCAAAATGGGTTATGAACGGGATAAGGACTATAGGTTTGTTCTTAAGTTGAATCTGTATGTAAGGTGGAACAGGTATATTTATTAAATGAAACTCCATCACAAATTATTATTATTTTCTTTTTTTTTTTTTTAAGTTTTGGATAGTGTAGGGAAGAGTTTTTACATTTGTTTTGCTGTCTGTGCCCCTGTTAAGAAGATTTCACCTCATTTGCTGCTGTGGCATGCTGGAACTTGTCATTCCACAGCGCCTATCTGCTGGGGAACATGGAACTACAAGTGCAAGCACGCCCCACAAGCCCCGGTACACACGGCTTCTTCAAGCCGTAATTGCGGGACACATTTCGCCCGTAATTACGGCTTGAGTAAGGGGCGGGGGCACTGCCCGCCGGCCCCATAAACTTTCATTATCCATGGCGCGTTTCCCGCCGGGATAACGAACGTCACTTTCTCCCCGCCTGGCGCATTCGCCGAGCGGGGAGGAGAGACGGCATGAATTACTGTAATGGCTGGGATGGACTCCAGCCGTATTGCAGCGAAGTACGGCGCGCAATACGGCTGAAATCCGTCCCTGCAATAAGCTGTGTGAACAGCCCTTAAGTCTTCATTTATAACCAGAGAACGGATGTAAGTTGGGGACTGTATATGGTCATCATCCTAGATTAAAACATGGCTATTAGTGGTTGAAAAGGTAGCACTTGCACCTGAGAGGACCACATAGAACAACAGTAGTATTATAAAGGGCTAAGAGCAGGTGAAAAGCGCTGTTACAGATTTTTATTGGGGTTCGAGACCTTTTACCATACACCACTGGACCCTTTTCAATGTATCTTGAAAGTACAATGCATTAGACTGTCCATCTGCATCTATTTGCACAGTTCAGTTGGCCTCAATTTTAAAATGATTTTTGCATGTATTATTGAGTGCCTTAGGTTGGATTTACATGTGTAGTTGTTGCATTTTTTAACTGCTTCAAGAATTTTATTTTTTTTAAAAAACATGCGTTTTTTAATCAACCCAAATGTCACCAGTGTTTCAAATTAATTAATTGCAAAACCACTTGCACTTTTGAAAGTGCATGAATTATTGAATGCCTAGTGCAACATATGAACCCAGTCTTTAACACCAGAACAATTTAACATCCAATCGTTGTTAATGAAGATATCTAGAACATAGGTAGGCAGAATGTTGAAAGACAATTTAGGCCCCATTCACATCACATTTTTGCTTTCAGTTTAGCATACCAATGTACAGTATTATGTAAAAACTTATCTGTTAAACGTGTACAAACATAAGGCTTACGTTTGTATATGGTTCTTATTGACTCTCACTTGAAAAATAAAGTATACGTTTATATAAAGTATTAATTTTTAAGAAAGGACCACACAAATATAGTAGTCTATATTTTTTCGTCCTTTAAAAGGAATGTGATGTGAATGGGGTTTTAACCAGCCATTTGGCAAACTGCGTGTTAACACCTAATTTACAAAAATGTGACCTAAAACAAAAAATGGTAATAATTTGTGTCATTTATATGGGCTGAAATATCTGTTCATCTACGTCCTTCTTTATAAACTAGAACGTAACAAAAACCACTTATGATAGAACAGAAGACAATTAGATTTGTGTTTCCTGCTGTTACCTATTACAGCATTGGTTTAATAAGTAGCTTTATAACCTGTGCCATTGACCAGTACAAGGTTAATAGATAAAAGCTAGTATTTTACAAACGCTACTCTGCAATGTATATATATGGATGCTCAGTGCGCCATTTTTGGTAAGCTTGTTCAAGATCTAAATGTTATTTCTACAAATGTTCTGCAAATGTAAGACTAATCAAATCCTAAAGATTTTATACCAATACAGTTGTGTTCCTCACAGCAAAAAATCGGGCAGACACTCTTCTTTTGAATTTTTGGAGAAGAAAACAAATTATCTGCTGAGCTAATAACCCAAAACGTTGTTTTAATTCACTGAAAAATGATGCACAAAAACTACCATTTAAGCTCGGATACATCTGCAATTAAGTGCAAAGGCCGGAAAGCAGGAAAGTGTACCATCTTTCCTGCTTACAGTATACCCCCAAAAAGTAATGGCATTATAAATTTTAAGGGGAGTGATACATTTTTTCCCCACTGAAAGGGTTTTATTAGTCAATATTAGAGTAAAGGTTCCGAAAGTTGAAGAACACTGTAGACTGGGGTTAGTACCAATACAGTTTAAAGGAATTTTTAAAATAAAGGGGTTGGGTATAGCAATACTAAAATATTAAAAGAAGTAAAAAAATAAAACCTCACCGTAGAAGCGACTGCTTTGCTTCAAGTAGATGTTGAGTTGAGTTAAAGGGTCCAGTGTTAAGGAATCTTGTTGTCAACTTATATCTCTTGGCTATCAGCCTGTTAAGCAGTTGTTCCTGTAATTTGTAGTCTCCGGAACCCTTCTTCCGAGCTTGTAGTGTTGTCACTTTTCTTGCATCATTCAGTTACCTGTGACCTCTGTGTTTGTCATGTCTTGGTCACTTTGAGCATTACCCTATTCTCCCCTTATCTCTCTTCCTTTGTCTCTCTGCCCCTTGTCACACTCTCATTCTCTCTCCTTTTGTGAAAATCTGCTCGTTAATCCCTTTCTTCTATCCCAAACCTTTGGAGATCTCCCGTTCTTTACGTGGAATGATCGTCAACGACCTGCCACGCCACTTGTCGGGTACTTGGTTTTTTTATCTCTTTATCTTCAAAGGCTTATGCTTCAGCTCTTTCCCTGTCATTCACTACTGTCACCAGGTTGATATTAAATATATCATAATCATATAAACGGGAGGTATGTCCAAAGTTTGTATTTTTAAGGGTAGGATATTTAGAAACAATAAAAAGAAATAACTGCATGAAGAAACCCTTAGTGAGTTGCTTCTTCTAAGCAATATAGAAGTACTTCCCTTCCTTCAGATCGAGGGGAACTTTGATGCCTTGTAAAATTCCGTAATATTAAACCATTGTGGTGTTCAAGAATGAGTGGAAAATCTAGCGAAATTTTTTGGGTTTTGGTCTTTATAGGTTTTGCTGATTGTCGGAAATTTATATTGACGGGGGTATAGACTGATCTGATACATTTTTCCAAAGTCTTACTATGAGTTCATTTTTTCTTTGCATATTAGAGGTCTTAAAAGCTTACATGTTGTTTAACAGTACATACACACATGAGCAGAATGGCTCTGTGGTTAGTACTACTAACCACTGACTACCCTTCACAGTGTAGGGCTGTCTTCTCCATTGGGCGCCCCATGAGCATAGGGGACCACAGGGACTGAGGAGCATTGTGATAACATTTGTTCTATGTATAGTGATGTGATTTCGTAACTGCATAGCCATAATTTAGAAGTATTATCTTTAGAAAATTGCCTTATAGTAGTTATAAAATATCTATCTATTTTTTTTAAAAAAATAAATCTTTTTAGACCGCAAACCCCCTGATTTAGAAACCGACAGAAATGAACCACCAGCTCTCTACAGCCACCAAGTTAGTGATAAAGACTGAATTTATGAATTACTTTAGGGTGCATTGATGCTGTCTAATGAACATAAGAAAATTTGAGGTTCTTAGCACACTTTTTTGAGCAAAACTGTGTGGGTCCATCAACCAACAGAAAAATGACCTTAGTTCAAATAGGAACCTACACTAAACAATCTTACCTCTCTCAGTGCCTTTGCAGGCCTCCATACTTTTCATGGTGTAAGGATTCTGGCTAAACTTTGTTCTGATTAAAAAAACAGCCACTATTTTGGTGCTGGGTATGTTTGAGGGTGATTAGAGGCATGGCATGATTTGATATCATGTGCTTTTGTTGGGCCCACTGTGCTGCTTTTCCCAGGGGCCCACAATGCTCCATGACAGCCCTAGGGTCATGGCAAAATTAGTGTGGTCTTTTTGAGAGATATGGGTTATAAAGAATGTGGCTACAATTAGTCAGACCCCTGTATTAAGATCAAAACCCAGAGGTGACCCTCTCAATATTCCAAATAGGGAGCTGCATACCTACGTAATAGGGGTGTGTGTGTGTGTGTGTGTATATGTGTGTATGTATATATATATATATATATATATATATATATATATATATATATATATACACACACACAGTTGGATGCATGTTTTTTTCACTATCTAACATGAAACCAGAATAAACCTTACCCGTTTTAGGTCAATAAGGATTACCAAAACTATTTATATTTGCCAAATTCCATAATAATGAGAGAGAGAAGGCGTTGTTATTACTTTCTGCAAAGTCAAAAGTTTACATACATTAGGATTACTATGCCGTTAAACAATTTGGGACAGCCCCTATGATGATGTCATGTCTTTGGAAGCTTCTGAGGTTTATTGGAAATATCTGAGTTAGAGACACACCTATGGATGTATTTTTTATTGCACACTAAAAACACACTGCTCCTATGTGTAACATCATGGGAAAGTCTATCAGAAAGAGAAATGTAGACTGGTTTATCCTTGGGTCCAATTTTCAGATACCTAAAGGTGCCTCGTTAATCTGTACAAACAATTATACACAAGTACAAACAAGATGGGAATGTCCATTCATCATGCCGCTCAGAAAGGAGATGGGTTCTGTATCTCAGAGATGAACATGCTTTGGTCCGACATGCGCATATAAACCACAGAACTAAAGCAAAAGACCTTGTGAAGATGCTGGCGGAAGCTGGAAAGATTGTGTCATTATCCACAGTGAAATGAGTATTATATCAACATGGGCTGAAAGCCCGCTCTGCCAGGAAGAAGCCATTACTTCAAACGAAACATATAAAAACCAGTTTAATGTTTGCAAATGCACACAGGAACAACGGCCTACTTTTTGGAGCTATGTCCTGTGGTCTGCCCTAACTGAAATTGAACTGTTTAGCCATAATGACCATTGTTATGTTTGGAGGAAAAAAGGAGAATATTGGAAGCCTAAGAACACCATCCCAACTGTGAAACATGGGGCAGCATAAGGCTGTGGACTTGTTTGGCCGCAGGAGGGTCTTGTGCATTTCACAAAATAGATGGCATCATGAGGAAAGAAGATTATGTGGCGATACTGAAGCAACATCTCAAGACATCAGTCAGGAAGTTAAAGCTTGGGTGGAAATGGGTCTTGCAAATGGACAATGACCCGAAGCATACTGCCAAACTGGTTACAAAGGGGCTTAAGGATAACAGTCAATGTTTTGCTGTGACCATCACAAAGCCCTGATCTCAAAATGTATGGGCAAAGCTGAAAAGACAGGTGTGAGCAAGACAACCTACAAACATGGCTCAGTTACACCAGTTCTGTCAGGCGGAATGGGCCAAAATTCCTACCAACTATTGTGAGAAGCTTGTGGAAAGATATCCAAAATGTTTGACCCAAGTCATACAGTTTAAGGGCAATGCTACCAAATACTAATGAAATGTATGTAAACTTTTGACTTTGCAGAAAGTAATAACAAATGACTTGAAAAATTCTCTCTCTCATTATTCTGGCATTTGACAAATATAAATAATTTTGGTTCCTAATTGACCTAGAACTGGTAAGGTTTACTCTGATTTCATGTCAGATAGTGAGAAAAATATGCATATGTGTCTTTTTAAATAGTCCATGTAAACTTCTGGTATTAATTGTATATATGACCGCTGTAGTTAGATAAGCAGGTATATATGCCTCCCTGTAGGTATATAGATAGGTATATTTGCCCCCTCTGGCTAGATAGGTAAGTATATATGCCCTCCTGTAGGAGGTTATATATGGCTCCTACCATAATAGGTATATGTGCCCCGTGTAGTTATACAGCCCCCTGTAGATAGATAGGTATATATGCCCTCTGTAAGTAGATAGTTAGATATATAGGCCCCCCTGACTAATTAAAAAAGATGATACTCACTTCTCCCTGCTCCCGCCTACACCAGGACACTGTTCCTAGTATTTCCTAGGCCAGAAGTCTAGCTAGGGTCTCAGCTTCCAGACACAGTGTCGCAGGGGGCATGATAAAATTGATGGATCACTCCTCCTGGGACACTTAATCCTGTGAGCCATGGGCTATTCTCCAGCTCACTGGCGTATTCAGTCAGCGGAGCAGGGAGCCAATGGCTATCATCTCTATGTCCTGCTATAGTTTTCACCTGTATGTGCATCCTTGTGACGTACATACAGTTGAAAAGATGGCGCAGGTCCAGAACACAGACATGCCGCCGCAGGGGAAGCGTTCTGCCCCGTGTAGATTGGTCGCCCCCTTCCCACACTAGCTACACCTCTGCATATAAATTCTCTCAGGCCCTACCATCCTGTGATAAGCCTTGTGAGCACTTATGAGCCAGATTGAGGGCCTTTTGACTTGCATACAATCATTCAGCAGCAAGTTTCATGCTGACTTTCTCCTGGGCTTTATGAAGAGAACTTGCAACCTGGGTTTGGAGAAACTGACAGATACTTTATACTCCAGCAGGTCCTACTATGACTACCCAGATCATCCGCTATTTGTTATATTTCAAATTCTATCTGCTGGACAGGTCCTATGGGCAGAGTGTAGTAGTGTTTCTAACAAGAGGCTCCAAATGAAATCTCTCTGTGGAGCTCAGACATTGGAAGCTTGTTATGTATGCCCTTGTACACCAAAAGTAAGGTAAACCATTTTATCAAAAGTAATCTACACCATCATTTCAAAATATATCTTTATAGATGTCAAGGCTTAATTGTAATGATACAAAGTTTCAAATCCCCTGCTGCAATTCACATGCTTAGAGTTAAAATGAATGAAGCCATCTTTTGGGGGAGGTAACGTAGGTTTTATACGCGGGGCATTAAATGGGATAGCTGTAAAAATTTGTATTCTGACCCCCCACCTAGTGGTGACTGCACAATACAGCAGTGAACTGACGCTGTTCTCACTATAGGCCTCACAGCAATTGTCTTTTTTCCCCCTATTGTAGACAAAAATATGGGGGAAATCCTAAAAAAATATAATAAAAAAAAAAGTAGTGTCATGTAAACTTTTTTGGCTTGGTGGCGGGTTTTATTCTACTTTTGGCCCCCACCCAATTTAAGTTTCTAATAAATAGATCAAATCCATGTGAAATGCACATGGCCAATTCTAGTGCATGGATTTGGTAGTGTTTAAAGCTTTTTTTTTTTTTTTTTTTTAACCAGAAACTTTTTTTTGGGTCATAATAAAGTGTACAAACAGATCGTATATTCTTTAAAAGCCCAAAATTTCAATTTTACCCCAAAACCAACCCACCCACCCCCCAAATCCTTTCCCCGATTCGGGCAGTAAAAAAATCCTTCAATCAATAACAATGCAATATTAAAAATCAGTTTTGTCACAATAAAAATTTACCTGGCTGCGGAGGCCTCCACCCACAACTGCCAAAGACACAGTCCGGGAACTCTACCCCCGAATCCCAAAAAACCCTATACCAAACTAGTTCTGAGCAAGACCAGAATACCCACCCATTTAGCCCAAATTTTTATTAATTAAGTTTGGCCCCTCTTAAATACCCCCCCTCTTCCAAGCAATCACCCAATTCACTTTTTTTACAAATCCTGTGCTGACGGGGGGTTTTTTCATCCAGCCCTTTGGCTATTAATTTCCTTCCCATAAATAAAATCAGATATTGCGTTTTTCAGCCTCTAAAACCGTTAAAGCTCCTAATATCCCAAAATACAAACCTTTTTTCATTCCCACTGAAAATTTGAAAAATACGCTGTCAATTGACAAAAAAAATCCAATATCGCTCTATTTTTAGGGCAATCCCAAACAATGCACAGAAGGGGGGTGCACATGACACCCTTACACAAGGGGGGGCCCCAAACCCAATTTTTATGCAGAAATGAGGGGGTTCGTAAATTTTCGATGTATTAAAATAATTGAGAGATTCGATCTGAAACCCAATGGTTGGTCCTCGTATCTCCTCCCAAATTTTAGGCTCTATGGGCCAATACCCCTTTCCCCACCTACTACAAACTTTTGGGTTTCTAAAAAAAAAGTTTACCAACAAAATTTTAAAAAAGGGGATATTGTCCCTTTGTTGTTTTGATTTTCTTTGACCCTATCTTTTGGAAATAAACTTGGCATTATATCAAATTTGTGTCTGATTTTTCGCATTTTAAGGTGCCAACGAAATATTGTAATGGATGCGTAAAGAAAAATTCCTTTGCAATTGCTGAAAACTTTTAACACCCTATCTTAAGCATTGAGAGACATTTTAAAGGGCCCCAGATCCCCAGCTCAAATCCCTGACACAGAAATTCGGAAACCAGGGTATTCCAACCCGGGTAAGGATTGCACCCCTACCCCAAAACCCCCCGAAATTTCCACCACAGCTTATCTCAGATATAAAGTTGGAAATTTTTGGGGTTCACTAAAAAAGTTTTGCCCAGTTTACCAAAAAGTTGGGGAAAATTAAAATAGTGGCATAAAGTTTCAATTTTAAACCCTTTCCCCCCCCCCATCCCAATCTCTCATATATTGCAGTTGGCTGCCAAAAGAAAAAATTTCTGGATTAGGAATTGCCAAACCCTCCCTCGCCTTTTGCCAATTGCAAGTTTCTGTTTTATTCAGGCATGTTCCTCCCCCAGATAAGGGCTCAAAAATAGTATTGCTTTAAAAAAAATCCGGGGGGACCAGTTGGGAGTTATGTGGAGGTACAACAACGGGGCATCCAAATATTTTAAACCAGAATTGATTCCCGCTATCGAAAATGAAAATTTACGCCAGACCCCAAATTATTTTTAAAATTTAAACAAGCAATGGATCTAGATTCAACCACCCAAACCCCTGTAAATCCACAGAAATTTTTATCCCCAGGTATCGGAAAGAAGGGGACACTAAAATTTGGTATTCTCCAGGGGAGAAATTGATCCACGGCATCCACTGGCATAAGGGCAGACTTCCCCCCCCAATTAATTTTTAAACCCCCAGATAGGCACCAAGCTTTTAATGTGAAAATTGCCTCGGGCAATGACCCATATTAGCCAAAAAAAGGGGATAATATCAGGTAAAAGGTATTTTGCCCTCCAGCCTCCCTTCCCAAAGCCTTCAATATGGGGTTTGCTCTAATCTAGTGCAACGGCTAATTGCCGGGGGCAAAAGCAATGGAAAAAAGGGCCCCCTGTTCTTGTTCCCCTTCTCAAATAAAAACTTTCCGATTGTAAATTTTAACTGCCCTTTTCCCTTGGACAGATAAAACAGCTTAATCCGGATAAAAATTTTTTTGGAAAAAACCCAATTTTTTAAAAACCGCCCTAAAAATTCCCACTCCACATAAAAAAAGGCCTTAGCAGCATCTAAAGAACAAATTGACCGGGCCCCGCGTTACAACGGGAAAGCTCAGTTTCAGATACAGTCTCCGTAAATTTTTGGGACTACCCCCTTTTTGGGTATAAAACACCCTGTCAGGATCACGAGATTGATCCCAACCACATTAGCTGTTCGCAAACCCCTTCTTTTTTGGATCCACTGGTATTAAGAAATGGGCCTGTATGACTGGGGGAGCTGGATCTTTATCGGTTTTTTAAAAACACCTTATTACCCCCCCTCTTGCATTGAAGCAGGTCCCTCCCGTGTCTCTGCATCCAAAAAAACCCCCCACAAAAAAAGGAAACAACACCTCCCAAACTGCTGTATACCTCTGTAGGATCCACCCAAACCCCGGGGGACTTATTATTTGGCCAAAGTCTTAACTGCCCCCTGAGTTCCTCTAAATGAGGAGCACCCCCCGTCTCGGTTCGCACTAACATGGGAAGTCTATACCCCTAAATATTGTTGAATTTTTTGAGAAGGGGAAACCTCAAGTCTTGATGTTTTTAAAAGGGTTTTAAAACCCCCCAAAAAAACCCCAAAACTCCAAGGGTTCTGTCTTAAAACGCCCGAGGCGTGTCCCAAGCTGGAAAAGCGGGGCCCCCCCTGGAATTAATGACAGATAAATAATGGCCCCCGCTCCCCCTTTAAAAAATAAGTTTGCTTTTTTAAAAAACTTTATTTTTCAGCAATTCTAATATAAATGTTTTAACGTATCCTGCCCTTTCCCCGTTCCTCCCCCGGGTTTGAATGCAAGCAAAATGAATCGTTTCAACAGCATTTACTTTCTCACGGAAGTTTTTTTTTAGTTCCCTTTTTAAACTTATGGTGCTAATTTCCGCGCAGCCCCTCTCTAAAATACGTCTTCATAGTGTCCCACACGTACTGAGGGTAGTCCATATTATCTGAAAGAATTCCCCAAAAATTGGGCACCAATTTAACTGTATCCATTAGGGCAAACCAGAGAGCATTATATCTCCCCCGCCTCATATTTCCTAGGGTAAATCAGGAATTTTAATCTGTATCAGCATTGGCGAATGATCAGAAAATGGAGCGTGTAAGAACTCATTTTATTACCCTTTGACAAGCCGCTGATTTTCCCAACCATATCTATTTAGACAATGGTTATTGTACAGAATAACATAATAGTGAAACTCTTAGGGGGTTTAGCACACCCGATGTCTACAAGTTTTCCAACTCTCCAAACAGTGTCCCCAAAAGGGGTCAATGGAGGGAGTATGCATTATTGTGTAATTTTCCCAAAGTGGGGGCCACCACAGTATTAAAAACCCCCATAATAAGAACTTTGGGGCTAGGTAACCCTCCACAAAATTAAGCACGCTTTAAAGGTTTCAAAAATTATGGGGGAGGGTAAATTTTAAAAGTTTACCAAAACAAATGTCAAGTATATTTTTTACATATCACATTAATCTCCCCCCCCCATCTTCTCAAAAAGCCAGACATTCAAAAAAGGGAAAGGATTATGGGGAATAAACGACCCCCTTTAATAATTTCTGTGTAAACAAGACTCGCCCAACCCACCCTTTCCCCTTGGAAGCCATGCACGTATCGGACACTAAAAAATTGTTCCCCTTGAATAAAAAATAAACTGGCTATATTGGGAAAGAAAATTAAAAAAAAAGCAATCTTTTGTTTGGGACCCAGTCCCCTGACATTCCAGGGGAGCGTGTTATCTTTTTGCCATCTACCACCTGTGTCCCTTAAGTGACCAAGTAACTTAACTGCAAGATGAGGTGGAAGCCGTCCGACCTCCCAAAATAAGCAAACATTTGGGGCGATAAAACCCCCCCCCCCCCCCCTCAAAATAAACATGTAAACCCCAACTGTAAAAAATACAAAATAAAGAAATTAAAAAGTGCAAAAATTTTTAAAAAGCCCAAAAAAAGGCTCAAGCCTCCTAACACCGGAATTTAAAGGGAACCGTTTAAAGCAAGAAAAACAACAGTTCTTTTCCAACCACCCCCTGCTCCTAAAAATGTATTTTTTAATATGAAACATAGAACCGGGTTGGGGGAGGACGAAAAAATAAAGCAAAGGAAATCAGAGAGGGGAAGTGAAGAAAATGTGTACAGGTGAACTTATCTCCCCCAAACCTCAGGAAACTGCGCTTTTAGGAAGATTCATTCTGTCATCCACGCATGCGTCCTTGGAGTTTCAAAAAAAATGCAGAGTTTAAACGCCACCACCGGAGTCTGGCGGGAAAGCATGGGGTATTGCACCCAAGCCCCGAGCCGCCTCTTATCATCCTGGAACTGCGCTCTTCTTTTTTTGAACCTCTGTAAGAAATCCGGGAAAAAAAGATCCACAGCCGCACCATAACGTCCCGCGAAGGCGCGCTTTGGCAGTATAGTGTCTTATCTTTAAAATGCAGCGCTTAACCAGCACTGATCTAGGCGGGGCCCGAGTAATGGGGCATTGGGACCCTGTGGCCCTCACGCAAACAAGAAAATAAAGGGGTCCTTTTCCAAAATATTAGGAGCCCCCCCTCTCAAAGAACCTAAAGGGTTGGGGTCCCTTTTTTTTGGGGCACTCCCCAATGCCACATTTTTTTTTCTGCGCGAGCGACTCCAGATATCTGCTTGGGGAGTAGTGCCTCACAGTCCCCTCAAAGGATTGAATTGATCCTCCAAAATTTCTGATTTGGTTTTCAGAGCTTTGACCCCTCAGCTATCGCGCAAAAATGCCCCCATAATGTTGAAATTTTGTCTTTAAGCCACCAAATTGTAGTCAGGGGGGATAAACGATGGGATTGGTTAAACAGCTTTAAGCACTCTCTCAGTTAGGCTCCCCTGTATCTTGCTGTGGTTGTAAAATAGGGTGACCTGTTATTTTTTTAGGTCTAGCCTGTATTCATGCTGTGGACTTATCTCTTCCTGTGCCCTTGCTTTCAGCACAGCACGCGTTTTGTCCCATCCTGCTGTTGCTTTCGGGGGGACCATGCCCAAAGGGAAATTGAAGGGTTTGGGCATTTGGGGTAATTTAGCCAGTGTCCCCCTGGGTACCCCTGCTTCTTTCCGCTGACCAGCATGCCATGCTGTCCCTGGGCCCTTTTCCCCCACTCTCCACTTTCTGCGCCCCCCTTGTTGCGGGAGTCAGGACCACGGGGCTGGGGAAAATACCAGAAACTCCGGGGGTAGGAAACAGCTCTGCTTTTTGCCACGGATTTGTCTCCTATCCCGCTCCCAAAACCCGGGTTTTTCAGGAGCAAGTGTGGGGCTCCTCTCAGAAGCTGCTGCCTTTTAGCTTTCCCCGGCTCCACCCGCCCGCTTTTTTTTTGTTTTATTCTCAAAAGCATTTTTCTACCGCACAGAATTTTGTTTGTTTTTTCAGCAGGTTCAGTATTTTGAATCCGCTAAAAATAAATGTACCCAGCGCTGTGAGAATGGTACAAGACTAGGAGTCAGTCTTCTGCCCACGAGCAAGAGGGGAAACCTGAAAGAACCAATTAAATTTAACTTAGGGATACAGTCAAAAAAATGCAAATTTTTCTGAGCACAACAATTTTTGCATAACAACTTGGTCAGTTTAACAAAAACTATCTAAAAAGATAACATAGGATAGTTTTTCCATGGTAACAGGGGGGTAATGGGAAGCCTGGGCCCCGAAGCAAAGTTTTGGATGGGCTTCCCTCGCTTCCCTGACCATGACCATTTACCGGGACCTCTTAAGTCATGCAGTTACTAGATAATGCAAGGAGTGAATACCTTACCCCAGATACCCCCTCATACGTACCCCCCAAAAAAATCCCCCATCCCAATTAATATTCCCCAAAACGTACTACATATGGACAGAATCTCCCAAAAAAACCCCCTTACCACCACATATGACTAATACCCCCAAAAACTATTCTGAAAAAAAAAATCAATATATTTCCCTAAATGGATGTACTAGAGTAAAAGGTGTCCCTTTCAAACTTTTGTAACCTCCATACAGTGACCAATTTGTGGTAACACCAGTTTTCCATGCCCTACAAATATAATTACCCCATTCAGTGACCATATAAGGTAACACAAGTTACACAGACTCTCGACGTGATTTTCAGTGCTTTCATCTTTTGGGCTCAAAGGTGACGTTTCTCTACCGATCTTGACTTTCCCCTTTTTTTCTGCATCCGCTCCAGACCCCGTATGACTTCCTCGGCCACCACTCGTCCCTGTAAATTTGGGGCACAAATATCTTTGGGTCCTAACTTTTTCAGCACCTTACAACCCCGCCCCCCATCTCTGTACAAACTTCCAAGGTGGGGGGCATAGGCCAAGCTTAACTTCCAGTCCCTAGAGGGGAGGAAAAGAGGATTCACCCCCTGGAGATTGTGTTACGTATGCCGTACCCCACCAAATATATAAGCAATAGCCCTCATTTGATAGGTTTGGGAGGCCCTAGCTTAAAGGTT
>JAODAL010020963.1:0-68169 GCA_025379985.1 Phyllomedusa bahiana | reverse complement strand
TGCCCCAGTCTATTTCCTTTGGGAGGTGCCCCGATCTATGTTCTGTGTTGGGGGGTAAAAACCCGAGGGCTATGTTTGTGTATGGGGGGACCGATCTTTTTTGTATGGGGTGGACCGGTCAGTTCTGTTTTGGGGAGGTGACCCGAGTCTTGTTTGTTATGGGAGTGCCCCGGGATCTTTTCCCTTTATGGGGGGTGACCCGACGTCTATTTCTGTTATGGGAGTGAACCCGACGTCTATGTTCTGTGTATGGGAGGTGACCCGCGTCTTGTTCGGGGTATGGGGGGTGCCCCGACTTCCTATTCTGTTTTGGGGAGGTGACCCAAACGTTTATGTTCCATGTATGGGTGGTGACCCGACGTCTATGTTCCGTGTATGGGAGGTGACCCGACGTCTATGTTCCGTGTATGGGAGGTGACCCGACGTCTATGTTCTGTGTATGGGAGGTGACCCGACGTCTATGTTCTGTGTATGGGAGGTGACCCGACGTCTATGTTCCGTGTATGGGAGGTGACCCGACGTCTATGTCCTGTGTATGGGAGGTGAACCCGACTTTAATGTTCCTGTGTATGGGGGGGTGACCCGACGTCTATATTCTGTATATGGGTTAGTGACCCGACGTCTATGTTCTGTGTATGGGAGGTGACCCGACGTCTATGTTCTGTATATGGGTTAGTGACCCGACGGCTATGGTCTGTGTGTGGGAGGTGACCCGACGGCTATGTTCCGGGTATTGGAGGTGACCCGACGTCTATGTCCTGTGTATGGGAGGTGACCCGACGTCTATGTTCTGTGTATGGGAGGTGACCCGACGTCTATGTTCTGTGTATGGGAGGTGACCCGACGTCTATATTCTGAAATAGGTTAGGACCCGACGTCTTTTATTCTGTGTATGGGAGGTGACCGACGTCTATGTCCTGTGTAGGGGAGGTGCCCCGACGTCTATGTTCTGTGTATGGGGAGGGGGACCCGACGTCTATGTTCTGTATATGGGTTAGTGACCCGATGTCTATGTTCTGTGTATGGGAGGTGACCCGACGTCTATATTCTGTGTATGGGAGGTGACCCGATGTCTATGTTCTGTATATGGGTTAGTGACCCGATGTCTATGTTCTGTGTATGGGAGGTGACCCGACGTCTATGTTCTGTGTATGGGAGGTGACCCGACGTCTATGTTCTGTGTATGGGAGGTGACCCGACGTCTATGTTCTGTATATGGGTTAGTGACCCGACGTCTATGTTCTGTGTATGGGAGGTGACCCGACGTCTATGTTCTGTGTATGGGAGGTAACCCGATGTCTATGTTCTGTGTATGGGAAGGTGACCCGACGTCTATTTTCTGTTTATGGGATTTGTGAAACTGACAGTCTTGTTTGTGTATGGGAGGGTGACCCGAAGTCTATGGTTCCGTGTTATGGGCAGTGACCCGACGGTCTATGTTCCGTGTATGGGAGGTGAACCCGACGTCTAAGTCCTTGTATGGGAGGTGACCGTCGTCTACTGTTTCAGTGTATGGGGAGGTGACCCGTCAGTCTATGTTCTGTGTATGGGGAGGTGATCCGACGTCTTGTTCGATGTATGGGAGGTGAACCGACGTCTATATTCATGTATAGGGAGGTGACCGACGTCTATGTTCTGTGTATGGGAGTAAACCCGAACGTCTATGTTCTGTGTATGGGAGGTGACAGACGTCTATATTCTAGTGTATGGGTGGTGACCGAAGTCTTATGTCTGTGTATGGGACGGTGTCCCCGACGGTCTATGTTTGTGTATGGGATGTGACCCGACGTCTATGTTCTGTGTATGGGAGGTGACCCGACGTCTTTGTTCTGTATATGGGTTAGTGACCCGACGTCTATGTTCTGTGTATGGGATGGTGACACGACGTCTTTGCTTCTGTCGTATAGGGAGGTTGGACCCGACGTCTATGTTCTGTGTATGGTGTTAGTGACCACGAGTCTATATTCTGTGTATGGGAGGTGGACAGACTTCTTATGTTCTGTGTATGGGAGGTGAACCGATGTCTATGTTCTGTGTATGGGAGGTGACCCGATGTCTATGTTCTTGATATGGGTTAGTGACCTGACGTCTATGTTCTGTATATGGGTTAGTGACCCTGTAATAGATAGTAGCCTCAAAGGGGCTATCCTGTCCTTGTGGGGTTTTTCAAATTATCTTAAAAAATATAACAAAAGGTGCACCGAGAAAACATATCCACAAACATGCATGTTCGCTGTGAAAGTGCTTTCTGTTTTTATTCAAAATGGTGGTTTTGTATACCTCTTTGCAAATGAGTAGATAAGAAATGCATTCACCATGTTGCTGTCTGTGAGGGTCTATTCGGCACACCGTACCTAATATATGGAACACTCCCTCACAGCTTCAGGAATGTACTGAACACAGGGAGGTAACTTTGACTAGGCGCAACTCTTGGAATTACACGACGACATACTTCTAAAGGCAGCCATTTTGTTTAACACATTAATGCAAAAGATATAGCACTACAGCTTTAATGTGTTAACTATATAAAGTATGTGCCTATTATGTATATTATATATATGTATATGTGAAGTATATACAACTAATACATTTAAATTTGAGACACCAAAGGATCACACATATATAATCTTTAGTTCCCATCCCATACAGTCCCCTTGAGACTTTGTTCTCATTTTGATCTTCTCTCCCTATCTCTTTCCCTATTCCTCTTTCCCTATTCTGTCTATTTCGGAAGTACCTCGCCCTGAGAAGGGCGGGGGCCCGTGTAACCTGATACGCAACTAGCTCACCTACACTTCTATGGTCTAATTTCTTTGATGAGACGTGCGGTCTGCGGAGGTGGAGTTGAAGACTTTCCGGTGCACTTTCGGACAGTCATGGTTCTCCTCATGGAATAGTGTTCATTGACACATCATCATAGGTGTAGGCTTTGGGAACAGCTGAAGGGTTTGGTAGTGTCGTGTCATCACAAGAGGCACAGGCCCGTGGTCAACAGTTCATCATGATGGGTGTAGCCTTGTCCACAGCTTTCACAAATAGTTTCCTCAATACAAGGGTGAATACCATCAGACAATTATGAGCAAGTATTAGCAACAACAATCAATATGGCAATACCTATCTGGGCAAGCATTCCCTGCCTACCCTTAAACCAGGAAGTAAACCACACTGTTCCCAGGGTGTTCTAACCCTGTGTTACGCTTTAATTCTTCTGAGAGATCAACTAGCTTTTTTTAATGGCCACAGTCCACTTTTACAGTTCAGGCCCTGTATTATCTGGATAAAGTACAGCAGGTTTCTCCGATCTTTTTGCCACTCTCCCTTCTCAGCCAACACCAGTGTCCAGGGGCCATCGGTTTCTGTCCAGGCTACTGCAGAGGTTGGGCCCTCCTGATCTGCAGGGGCCCTGTAGGGCATCTCTAGTGTAATTCACAAAATCTCTGTGGTTGTAATAATATGTTAATTTATCCAATATACATTCTTGTTATCCAGTGATTAATCGGTAGCAGAGATGAAGATCAAAAACTAGCGGGCACTTGGGTCCTTGCCTTAAATCTTCAGGGTCCCCCCTTAGGGACTACTTTAGCATCGATATACACATGGGGGGTCAAAGCTGCCTTTTTGGGGGTAGGTTTCTCTCTCTTATGACTCTTTGATTGTGTCATCTATCTTATGACCCCTCTCACTCAACAATATGTGGACATGGGATGAGTTTAACTTAAGTCAGGGCTCATTGTCCGTCCAGTTGCTCCATTTTCGGTCCTGAGTTTATAGATCTCCACATTTCCATATTATGATGTACACTGGTGGGATTGGACTGGCCTGATTTTTGATAGAAGGTGCCACTGTTATTACTGATTATGTGGAAGTCAATAACCTTTCTTAGGGAATTTGACCAGGGAATTGCCCATTTCCCATACTACTGGTATAGCAGGTGTATTTAACTGGATAGAAGTAACCCCAACTGTTGGCTTTGTTGCGCTTTTTGTCATGATTGGGTACTCTGCCTTCCGTCCCTCACATTTGCAGCATGAAATCTGTGGTGGTATTGGTGTATAAACTAAGAAAAGCATTCTTGTGCTGGCATCGGGAATCTCTAGTGGGACAAGTGGCATTATATGAAGGTTCTGGCTGCTGAAAGATTTTGCATTTGTTTTGTTATGTTGGGCTGGCTGGTATTTTACCACAATCTAGACCACAATTTCTTATCTGAGAACCATTCTCTACCTAATAGTATCTTCAGGGTAGCGTTCATTCCATGGCTTTGCTATGCCTTGAAAGTCTGGTCATGGTGCATAAGTGGGTTACCGGTGTGGTGTGCTGGGAGACCTCCCTAACCATTTCTATGGATATGTATTCATGTTCCTTTACTGAATTTTCTCTTTATAACCCCGTCTTGCCCCTCACCGTATATAAGCTCCCAGGACATTCATTTACAGCGCCATCGTATTCCTGAGGGTCTTCATTAGTTAGCGTTGGGGACATAATTTCTCCTGGTATTACCTTTTTATCGACAGGTTCTGTTTTTCGTACAACATTATTCTAGTCGGTAGTGGTGTTTCCCTGATTTTTCTTTCATCCTTTAGGCAGGCTGTGGTCTATACCCCATAGTCTTTCCCTGTGTTACAACCCCAATACTGACACCTCCACAGTATAATAGTCAAGAGGGTCCCCAGGTTACTTTTCCATCACAACACCAATATATGCATGGGTTTGACAAGAGTTACGCAACACAATTCTTAACATCAGTAAAGCAGGCATCTGCATCACCTCTCGGGGGCTGGAGCGATCTTGCAGTTGTGACGCGTGAACCAAGTTGGGCTTTCCTGCACCTTGACAGATGTGATCGTGGTCAGCCTGGCTTGGTGCGGCCCCTCAAACCTCGGCTTAGGTTTTACACACAAACTTCTTCGCCGCTAGACCTCAGGCTCCAGGCTTAGCTTATGAGCAGGCAACGTCTGGTTCTAGAATGGTAAAACTCAGGAAAGCATTAGCGACAACTCTTTAACCACTGCAGTCACATTAAGAGGTCATTGCTTTCATTTGTAGTACAATTCGCTGAGGGAAAAATGAACCTAGGCATTGGGGGGCACTGCCTAACAGGATCTATAGGGAATGAGGAGCTAATATCTCTGGGGGTGTGTGCATGACTCTAACAAGCCATGGGCAGGCGGTTTATGGTCAGGGCATGATGTTTCTCTTTGCCACTTTAGCGTCCGTGCTTTGAGTCAGTTCCTTGTCCCATTGCTCTACAGCTGGGTATAGCGCCCGTGGCAAAGCAGGGTCAGCCTCATACTCCATATAGACCGTCTTCTTCGTTCTTCTTGGGCTCCTTCTTTTTCCAAAGCTCCTTTTCTGCTTCTTGCTTGTTGTTGCAATTTGCATAAGCAGACGCTTGGATGGAGGGTTGTGGTTTGTTGGCTTCTTGTAGTGCTCATAGTGGGTGCGACAATCCTTCACTTTAAGGCGCTTTCTTTCCCAGCTTTCCTGTTCTTCCCAGTGGAGCTTGTTCCTGAATATTGGCCAGCAGTCTCCTTGCAGGTTGGCTGTGAGTTTCCTCCTTGCACCTCTGGACAGCTGACTTGCTTCCCTTTTCTACCTCCTGCGCGCCTTTGTGGCTGCTTGGTCAGCCGAGTGGTTTCGTTCTTTCTTGTTTTCGATTCCCATGTGACGTTCATTCTTTGTATGGCCACTTTCCGTGGCAGAGCAGTGCTTCCATCAGGTCTGAATGCTTGGATCCTTGTTTCACTGGGGTTCCCGCAGCCAGTGAGAAATCCTCGTGCTTTCCATAATAGGTTCCAAAGCTCATGGGGCGACCCAAAAGCGTATCTTGGGTCTGTATCATATGTTGGCCATTTTGCCCTCTGCCATAACATCATGCTGCGTCTTCTTGGGCTGACTTATGCGATGGCAGACTTCTTGCTCCCCAACACTGCGTGTGATGTGGGTCACGGCATATCCGCGTGTGAAATCGTTCCTTGCACTGTCTGCAACATCTGGATCAATCCACAAAAAGACCATATCCGGGGTACAATCATGAAAAGTCTCATCTTCATGTCTTCAAAGCAATTCATGGGCCTTTCTTTCATGTGCACCGGATTCTTCCAATTCATCTTCATCCTCATTCCCACCCTGAGAATAGGGGAAGTAAGGCAGCTGGATGAAGAACACAACAGCGCAGAAGAGTGACGTTATCTGGATGGAGGAGGAGAACCACTGTAGCTGAGATGCTGTGCTGTTGAGAGATGCCCTTGGTGAGTATGGCGGAGATGTCACGTGGTAAGCCAGAAGGATGAGGGAGGTCGACTACGTTATCCGCGGTGTTATCCAGCAGCACTTTGGGCGGCAACTACAGTCTGTAAACTGGAGGTCCTCTCCCCTTGCAGATGGGTCCAGTCTTGCTGGGTGTAGTCTCCTAAACTGGTCTGTTTCGGCCTCAATGGGCCTTGCGCTAGAAATCCCAGGGCTTGTCCTTCCTTTCGATACAAAGTAACTTGAAGGTCTTTGGTTGGCCTAGGATGCTAGTAGAAGGGGGCACTGGCAAAGCTTTTTCAGCTTCTGGAAGGAATCTAACATTCTTCATCCAATAGTGGAAGGGAGTTTGTCTTCACTGCCTCATTCCAGAATTTTGCCAGTCGTGGATATCCCTGTCCTATGGATGCTGGGCTTCAGGAATAGGACAGGCTTCAGGAATAGGACAGACATCAGGAGCAGGGTCCGAGCATCTGGCTTGTGGTGTCCTCCTCTTCTTGCTTTGCAGGGGGGGCCAGTGTCCTGCTCTGTTGCAGTTTTTTTTCAAGCAAGGTATAGCGGTGGTCTTGGCTTGTAGGCTCCAGGGTTCTAATAATGTGTCGAGCTCCAATCACAGGAGCAGACTTTCTATCCATTGTCCGCAGGCAGATTGCTCTCGATGCTTTGGCAACCGAGAAGCACCTAATCTCCTTGGTAGGTGTATTGTACTCAGGCCGATAACCATCTTAGCTGCTTCCTAATAGGTTCCAGCAGGCTCCATCCACATAAGGCAATGGTCAGCTATCCGAGCTTGTGGATTCTCACAAGAAAGAAAATCCTTTAAATTCAGAGAAAACTGAGTTTTCCCTGCATGATATTTTCTTACTGCTTCCCCTTTATCCTGAGTGAAAGTCAGTCGTGTCGATTGCGCTGGTCTGAAAGTCTGTCCCCTGCCATTTGTTTCGATGTTACAACAAAAATTTCACCTATGGGAGGCAGCTGTGACCTCATCCATATCTGACGGCTTGATGAGGGATTTGGCCCACCAATGGGCCCGTCTGTATCCCCTGCTTTAAACTTGACAAATGAACCTATAAATCTTTCTGTTATTGGGAATAGGTTGTTTCTCGGGTCCAGTAATTTCACTTGTTAAGAAGAAATTGATCCGGTGGGAAGTACCTATTTATGTTCGGGCCTTCGCACCCCTTCCCTTGCAGTGAAGGCATGTGAGTTAAGGGGGTATGCCGTAGTCATTTCAATGAGCCTCTTCCAATGAGTCCTGCTGACTGCTCCTCCAGTGTCTTTCCCGGGGTGTGCTATTGCAGTGGGTCAGCTGATGTGGCCCATGCAGCAACATGCGACTATTTAGCTTGACTTGTCCTATGAGACTCATCCGCTCGTTCTTCCTATCTACATGGTCTCATGTCATCATCATGCTGTTAGTCGCCTGCTCCACTGTATCTTCTCCTCCCGTACAATTAAGGTTCTCCTACTGTAGGGACTGGCTGGGTCTGGTCGGCCATATATCCACAGGTCTTCTGCATCCATAATTGGACATACAATGCTATTTGCACCATATTGGTCCCAGGAAGAGAAAGTGGGTGACCCAGGAAGAGGCGGTGCATTAACCCACTGAAGGAAGAGGATGTGAGATGCTGATGGGAGCAGTAGGGGGTGCTGGAGTATGGGAAGGAGTGACATGGAAGGGGTGGGCAGTGGGCACATAAAGGCTTCAGGTTAGTCTGGGGTGTACTGGGATGGGGCTGGTGCAGTAGGTGTGGATTCAGGGTGACTTGTGACACGGTGGGTGCTCCTTGTGGCGTGGTTCCCTATTGTTGCAGCAGTTCTGTCTACACCCCTGGACTTTGATCTCCTCCACAAGTCCTCGCCATCTTCAGGGCGTCGGCACAATATTCACCAATTTCCTTTGTTTCTAGAAAACTTCTCTGGGGGATGATACACTTAGGCAGCTGCACCCCCTGGGGCCCCACCCTTCTCTTTGGACATTCAATTTAGTTACACATGTCACCAGCATTCAGCCATCAAACAAAACATTCCAAGATCCTTCAATCTACATTCTTTCGTCATTCTAAACCTCTAGTACATTTCCATTATCTTATCACAATTATTTTTGAGGTCATTAAATCACCTCTTCAGCTACTTGCAAAATTCTTCAGATACTTTACTTACTTCTTCCTATCTAACTATGAGATCTTATCTAATTATTCTTAAATTTATAACCAGCAGATGGCGCTGTGCACTAAACTCAAAATCACATACCAAAAACTTTCCTTTTGTTCTGCTTTGTTTCTTCGTTCACTTGCTCACATTTATCTATCTGCAAGACACAATGGACTGAAGCGAAGACGACTGACTTGGTTTTTTTTCTAAATGTTTATAAATAACTATTAACCGATTTTCAGGCTAAAGCTGTCTCTGCCTTCATCTACAACAAGGGAAAAGACCTGAATTCATGATTCCGTCCTTCAAAATGTATTACTCATATTTTTTATCACATGTGCTTTTTTTTTTTTTTTTTTTTTTTTTTTTTTCCTTTTCCAAGTCAGCATAACCTGTCCTCTGTCTCTGTGGCAGGGACTTCGAGACCCCCTGTTTTCTCCCAGGGGAGTTTCTATAAATCCCACAGAGCATTTCTGCTCTGTTTCAGCTGGATTAACACATTGCGTCCCTCGCTTGCTTTCAAATCAGTTAAAGAAATACGGATTTCAGGCAAGCTGTCTCAGCCTTCCTCTTCACCAAGGAAAGCACTGAATTCATGGATGCCACCTCAATTGAAATTCTCAAATTTTTTTTTTTTTTATCACAAGATGCCTTTTTTTTTCCTTTTCCAAGTCAGCTAACCTGTCCTTGCTCTACTGTGGCAGGGACTCCGAGGACCCCTGTTACTCCCCAGGGCGTGATTCACATAACCCACAGAGCATTTTCTGCTCTGTTCTGCTGCTTAACACTCCTTGCGTTCAGCTGTGCTTTCATCATGCTTCCAAAACACCATTCAATACACATAAACAGAAAATACCACAAGGAGGTTAATTTGACAGGTCATAGGTTCTTAGCCAATGGGCCCCGACTCGTTGCCTGTCCAGCCGTGATCTCAACAATTAAACCGAATGAAACATAGTACAAACTCCCTTCTTGGCGAGCAAATCTGCTCGGATAAGCAAAGTTTAAAACCTTAACTTAACCCGGACAGATTCATTCAGAAGAGGGATGGCGCACATATCTCTTCATCTGGAGTCCGCCAGTATGGATAGAAGCTCCACCAGTTCAGTTTTCGGTTAAAATAAATCTGTTCTAAGACCATGCCTCACGTTGCAGGCGTCATCTGTTATTGTTAGTAGCCTCAAAGGGGCTTTTTCCTGTCCCTTGTGGGGGTTCTAATTATCTTAACAAATATACAAAAGAGTTGCACCGAGGGGAGGGAAAACAAATCACAAAACATGCCCTGGTGCTGTGAAAGTGCCTTTCTGATTTGATTCACAAAATGGTGGTTTTTTATACATCTTTTGCAAACATGAGTTAGATAAGAAGCATCACATGTAGTGTCTGTGCAGGGTCTATTGGCAGTCCATATCTATGGACCACTCCTACAGTTCCAAGGAATGTGCTGAACACAGGGTTGTAACTTATGACTAGGACGCCATCTTGGATTTACACCGACGATCAAATACTACTACAGAGGCGCCATTTTTGTTTAACACATTAATGACATAAAGATTATACCTACAGCTTTTTACATGCTGTACTATATAAGTATGTGCCTTTATGTATATAATTTATATGTATATGTGACGTTTATTATCAAATAATACATTATAACATAGAGACACAAAGGTCAAACTATATATAATCTTTGTTTTCCATCCACAAACAAACCCGACGTATTTGTTCTGTGTATGGGCGGGGTTGACTCCGTACTTCTATGTTTGTGGTTCGGCGAGGTGACGCTTTCAGTCACTGAGACTTTTGTCCTCTAGGTCTCTCTTTTCACATCTTATCTGCTAATTACTGTTCTGTAACGAGATCCTGTTCCACTAATTACGCTGCTATTGTATGACCAGCAAAACAATGAAAGGCAGTGATTGTCTGGAATCATCTCCCTCCATGTATAAGTGACACTCCAGACGCTCTGCAGCGTTATCACTCATTACACCGTCACTCCGCCATTATTTATGATCGCAGATCTATGGCGCCAGCACGCATTTATTATACCCGCCATCAAGAAGGGACAAGTGCTGGCGGGATAACATCTGCAGGTATTCCATTTATTTCCTTCATCAGGACACTTTCGTGTAGTTGTAGCACCTCATGCGGGAGTGTGCAGCTCTATTTCCCAGAGGTATAGGCTTTTCAGTAGCGTTGTCTACCTGCTATTGAATCCTACAGGAATAGAAGATACCACCGGAAAATAGAGCAAACTTAGCCACATAGGACTAAGTTTGCTCTAATAATTTCTATGGGGCCACTCTAGGGGGCATCACGGTACCTGCCAGGGCACCTTTGTTCATCTGCAAAAGGATATCTTGAACGTAGCCACTTACATAGTGTGAACCGAACCTAAGACACCTCTCCTTCTCATAGGTGAACCTGTCTTACATTATGCACACCTAGTGTTGCTTGAATCTATCCTGTTCTTACCTAAATTAGTTCGACCGGACTCTGATTCGGGACATCCTGAACCCCAAATTTTTTCACTCTGACCCTACCCCATAATCCTGACCGTAATCAAAAAACATCAAATTATGGCACTAGGCCAACATACACAAATACTACTGAGCACTTGGCACACCTTCCTTGAGGAAGGCAGAGAACCAGGCCCCTGGAGATTGTGGTGTGGCTGTGCTCTGTACTCCATCCCCTACACTGCCAGCATACCAGTCACAGTCATGACCTTCAGAGGTTCAAGGGATGGAGTTTAATACTAACGTGTTTTGTAATGTTTCTATTTCTCAAAAAATTCCCTCATTTGGATTACATTGGATTCGTTGGACTACGCCGGACCAGCATTGCATCTATTTCTTTAGTAAAGTGATCAGCTAGGGCTGGTTTTAGGGAGTGTTTATTTAATTTTTTTTCTCTGATGTTTCTGTGTTTTTTTATTTTACCATTTTATTCCAGTTTTAGTAATGGAGCTATCTGGCAGACACCTATTCATTACTATCGCTCAGCTTGGTGTCATCCAGGGGTGTTTTTTACCACCACAAGGTTGACACTAACCTCTGTCACTATTAGCCCAGTACCCAATGCACTAGAAGTAATGGAAAGAGCCAGGTTATTGTCATAAGGAAGACCATTTAATGTGATGTGGTTTGTTTCTGGAGCGGCTGCAGGTTGGTATTTTTAGGGTGATAAAGCACCATTATTCATGGACCTTTTTATCTTGATAGTATCAGGCTGCAGCTCTGCTTTTACCTTTGTTGGTTATGAAAAATGGGGGAGGTCCCACATCATTTTGTTTTTTATCCTTTGTTTATTAATTAAATTTATTAATTAATTAATTTATTCATTTTTCATAACCAGCCAAGGTAAAACCGACAGCTGCAGCCTGATACTATCAGGATGGGAAGGTCCATGGATATCTGCCCCCTTCTCATTCTAATACCCCTGGTGCATTGGGTAGTAGGATAAGTATGACAGCCTCGTGGTGATTAAAAACATCTCTCTGACACTTAGCCCCAGCAATAGTAATGAAGAGGCATCTGGCAGACGCCTTCATTAATAACACTTCAAAAAAAATGAAGAAAACACACAAACAACAGATTTTTTTTTTAATTTGAATAAACACTCCCCCAACACCAGCCCTCATTGACTGTTTTATTATAGAAATAGATGCAATGCTGGTCCGACGTAGTCCAACAAATCCGTTGTAATCCAAAATGGAAACCTGTGAAAAAACCCAAAAATCTGAAAGCCTACAGATGGAGCATTACCCAGCTTTCCTTGATATTGAATAGCCTATCCAGCATCTGGGAAAGCTGGATAGGCCATGGGGGGAAGGGAGAACAGAGAGGGAGGGTCAGACAGAAGTCACTTACCTCTCTCTACTGTGCATGTCGCCGCCACAGCTAGACTGGGGGGGGGGCCTTAGGGGTAAGAGAGCCCATAGCAGCCAATCAAAGCTCAGCTTTCAATTTTACAACAGGGATGGTCTTACTATTAGACAGTTTTGATAAAGTGAGCCCATGTATTCTTTATTGTACCAGTGCATTTCCTAATGAAATCACAGTCAGGAACCATTTGCTATAATTCCACTTATAGGCTCCTGGTATGGGTGTTGTTGCCCGTAATTTTCGATTATTTGTAACTTATGACCTCAAGCCTTCGCTGTTTGTCGCTGCCTGTTTTTTTTTTCCCACCTGAATCATTGGTAATCGTATTTCCTCGGCCATAAGCGCGGCTATAACCAGGGGGGGGGGTTGTGTTTCTTTTATAATACGGAGTCAATCAGGTTTCTGCACAATCACACTATCCATGAATTGGAATCAATCCCAGTAATTGCTTGTCTTGTGGGGTCTCCAGTACAACCCGATCGACAAGAAGAAGGGCGGCCTCCATTTACCGCCGCCTGTTCCAGCCATTCATAGCCTCAGCGTGCGCCCTGCGCCGCAGCGACGCGGCACATCACCGGTTAACATCCTATGAATCAGAAATAATGACATGAATATGAATCGGTCATTACATTGACTTTGCGAGGTCATCCAGCTCGCCGCATACTTTCCCACCAGCCTTTATTCCATGAATCTCCCGCAGCATCTCGTACATTCGGAGGCCCCAAGCTTCTCGTACAGCGCTCCCCACCTCCCGCCTCGTTCTTCACTGTTCTGCTTTATACGGCCGAGTTTAACTAAATCAGTGGTGGGTAACCTAATTTAATCAGAAAGCTACAGGCATGTCCCTAAAGTACCCTCAAGGACCCTCCGCATCGCATGACGAAGGGGCCGCATTTTGGAAACTCACAAGAATACAGTAATGCAATGTTACTGCTGCAGCCGCCATGAAGACAAAAAAAATATAAAAAAAAATCAGAACATTTAAAGGGGTTTTATGATTCTAGCTTAAATTTTGTATGAGGAAAAGTTAAACAATATGTTAGTATCACATTCCAATCGAGTCCTTAATTTTCAAGATCTCTGCTTGCTTTATTCGGGTGATACCTTCAATGTCTCCCTTAAATGGATACAAATCTATCCTGATTGTGATGGATACATACAGTGTCTCACAGAAGTAAGTACACCCCTCACATTATTTTAACTATTGTATTATATCTTTTCATGGGACAACACTGAAGATCTGACACTTTGATACAATGTAAAGTAGTCAGTGTACAGCTTCTATAACAGTGGAAATTTGGTGTCCTCAAAATAACTCGAAAAAAACTGTGAGATTCTTAGTTCACACGTTTTGATCAAAAAATGTTTAAGCCACCTCCGGCTTACAACGGGAACTCAAGGCCGGGTGGTCCTACACTATCTTTACCTCTCAATAGAGCCAAATTCAGACTTCTCATTGGGTCAACCGACCTCCATAATCCAGAGGGAAAAATAAAAAACACCAACCTTACAAGCATACTGCACTGATATAACAGCCTGTGGAGGTGGGCGGGGTGCAAGAAACCAAAATGGAGGCATCCCTTCCTCCCTATATAGATTAAAAGCAATATATGCCAAATACAACGTATAGTTCTGCACAAAAAAACATTTCTGAAAAACACAATGTGAACCTGGGTGCCACTGGCAGGGTTGCGGCATATAAATACAGTATATATACACGCACAGGCTGTTATATCAGTGCAGTATGCGTGCAAGGTTGGTGTTTTTTTATCTTTCTCTCTGGATTCTGGAGGTCGGTTGACCCAATGAGAAGTCTGAATTTTTCTCTTTTGAGAGTTAAACATAGTGTAGGACCCCCCGACCTGAGATCACGTTGTAAGCCGTGGGTGGCTTAAACATTTTTTGATCAAAACGTCTGAACTAAGAATCTCAAAGTTTTTTCATGTATGATAAATAGCATAAATGCTTCTTTGGAGATTTCCATGTGTTTTTTAGCCCTTTTAGCAGTGGTGTGCCCCTGGTATTGGACTGTGTGCACATATATATGTGCCGCAACCATGCCAGTGTCACCCAGGTTCACATTGTGTTTTTCAGAAATGTTTTTTGTGCAGAACTATACGTTGTATTTTGCATATATTGCTTTTAATCTATATAGGGAGGAAGGGATGCCTCCATTTTGGTTTCTTGCACCCCGCCCACCTCCACAGGCTGTTATATCAGTGCAGTATGCTTGTAAGTTTGCTGTTTTTTTATTTTTCTCTCTGGATAATGGAGGTCGGTTGACCCAATGAGAAGTCTGAATTTGGCTCTATTGAGGGGTAAAAATAGTGTAGGACTGCCCGACCTGAGTTTCCCTTTTAAAATGGGGGTGGTTTTAAACTTTTTTTTGATCAAAACGGGGGAACTAAAAAATCTCAAATTTTTTTTTCATGTAAAAATTTGATACAAAAAATTTCCCTTCTTTTTAGGGGTTTCCCATGATTTTTATACCCCCCTAAAAATAACTCAGCACAGAAATCGGATGTCTAAACTGCTTGAAAACAAAAGGGGTACACCCCTAAGTAAACAACAAAAGTGAGTAAAAACCCCTCAGTGACAATAAAAGGGAGTAAACCCCCCCCAAAGGACCAATTATCCCCAAAGTGTCAGAAATTTTTTGTGTGCCTCCTTTATTTTCCAGCACTCCCTTTAAACTCTTTTGGGGGCAGGGGGCCCACAAAAGGGCTTCACGGGGTTGGACCAAATAAAAATCCTCTTCACTCCCCCAAATGACACATCAGGGAGTTTCGGGAGGGTAGAGATTTTTTGGCGCCCCCCTCCACCTTCCTTTGAGGGGGGCCCCACAGTTTGCCCCAAAGGTTTGGGGTTCGGGGAAAACACTTAAACCAGTCCGGCCCCCCTTTACCCTCAGCCCTTTTTACCCAAGGCCCAGTTTTGGTTCTTTGGGGGTTTTTAAAAGGGTTTTTAATTTTGAAAAACTCCCCTTTGCTCCCCAAAAGGGGAGGGACCCTTTCCCTTTTCTTCAGTATTCACAGAAACATGTAGGCTTTCAGGCCCCCTTTAAAACATTTTTAAAGCCCCCCACACCCGGGCAGCATTTCATACAGCCCCAAACGATGACACCCCCCCCCACCAGGCTTGACTGTGGGGCCAAGACAAAATTGTCTTAGAAACTCCCCCACCTTTGCCCCCACACACCTTGAAAACCCATCTAAACCAAATAATTTTATCCCAGCCCTCATCAAAACACAGACAACAATTTTTTGGTTTGCCACCCCAAAAATTTTTTTGGGAAAAAAATGAGCAAAAAGGTGCAAACTGTTGTGGTGGGCAATATACATACACTTCCAATTTCACAGCACACTATTAACAAAAAAAAAGTATCAAAATCACAAAAGGAAATTTTTGAAAAACATTTTTCTCTTAGGATAATTTAAAAATTTTTTTTTGTTCTTAGCACATTTTTTATCAAAACTTGTTTTAAACCCCCTCCCCCTTATTCAAGGGGACCTCAAATGCAGGTGGGAACCTACAACTAACTTTTAAACCCCTCTTTAGGGGCCGTTTAGACCCTCCATCTTTAGGGGGGTAAAGGCCCAGCTACTAGGTACCCTGCATTTAAATTTAAAAAAATTGTGAAGGGCATCAGATCACAGGACAGGGTTCCCGTAATCCATGCTCTTATCTCTTTTCTTTACAAACTGTTTTTTGGGCTTTTTTTGTGCATCATTTCCTGCATGGGTTCCTTCTGGGAAAACAGCCATGCAAAACCCAAATTTGGGAAGGGAGCGTATGATAATTTGGGCTTAGCACTGATTTGGCTGACCTCCCCTCCTTTTTCCTCTGCACTAAATTTTTCAGACTCATCCTGGGGTATGGGGCGCTGAACACTTTCAACTCAACTTCTTTAGGGGCAATCATGACGAAGGGGTGGGGCCTGGGTGGGGAAACCCGTCTTCTTAAAACCCCCTTTTGTTCTTTTCCACCGCGCTGCAGTTTTAGTGTCAGGGTGTTGCTGTCTTCTTAAGCCCCGCCATCTTTTTTTTAGAGCAACAATTTTTTTTTCAGATCCTCAACAGTTTTTTGCCATGAGGGGGCCATGTTTCAACACCAGTGACCGGTAAAAGGACCAGTAAAGAAAAAATTAGAGAAAAGATAACACCAAATGTAACACAAAACCCGCCCCCATTCACACCTGGGGGAAACCCTTTTAAAAACTAACGAAATCCATGACCCCCTGGAGGGGAAAATGGCAATTGGGCACAATTTGTCCATTTTCACTTGCGGTTGCACTCACTTTTGTTGGAAACCCAAAACAAGACAAAGGGTTCCCCTGGGGCAGCAGGGTCATTGTTTGGGAAAAGGGTTTTTGTAGGCCCCCGAACAAAGGGTACTTGGAACCCGTGGAAAAATTTCCCCTTTTTTGCCCCCCATGCAACACCTTACTACCTTGCCAAACCCGGTTTTTTTTAAATACGTTGTTCTGTTTTTTGTGCACTTTCATCTACACTGTGGGAAGGGTTAACACAAAACTTTGAAAAACAAAAAGACTCCCTACCAAAGGACTGAGAAGTTGGTAACTTTTCCACTAAATATGCCCCGTTTTAATTTTGGAGGGACCAAACCAACAGTGACCCTTTTTCCCCTGTCCCGGGGCTGGAACAAACCCATAGGAATGGAAAGGAAGCTCAAAACAAATTGTGAGAGACTGGAAAAGGTAAAAAACTTTTTCGTAAGGCTCGTCTTCTCCACTCCCCCCCCTCCCTTATAAGGGTTTTAGATCAACTAGAAAAAGTATTAACCCCTTCACACCCTGGCCCCTAACCATACTCCCGGTGGTTTGGGGGTTTACGCAAACCCGGACTATGGATACTTTCCCGAATCCGCCAAAAAAAAAAAAAAACCTAAAAAAAGGGAGGGGTTTTCGCGCGATCGGCGCGGGGGGTCGCTGTTAAAAATTACAGCTACATCCCGCAGCGTCGGGCCCCCCACCCCCCGGAAACCTCCTGGGGGGCCGTTTTAAACCCCATTTTTTATCGCACCCCCTCGGGTCCCCAATAATTAAGAAGAGACCAGGAAGGGGATCGCTCCTCCTGCGTCTCTGTAGGGGGGCACAGCGCGGAAAGGGTCCCACGATCCTCAAACTCCTGCCTTCCCACAGACAAAAGGAGGGCAGAAATGCCTTTTCCCGGGGTTGGGCTATCCCTCACGACGCCCCCCCCGGTGCCCTGGGGCACGCCCCGGCATCGTGACTGACAGTTTCATAGAACCATTCATACAACAAGCTATTTACTGAACCCCATTAAATTTGAGAATCTAAAGATCCCCCTCATTCAAACCCCTATGGGGAAAAAAAAAAAAATAAACGTAAAAAAGTGAAAAAAAAGTAAAAAAACCAAGTAAAACCCAAAAAACCAAAAAAAAAAATAAAAATACTTACACCCCCTTTTTCCCCCTTTAAAAACGCCAATCGCCCCAAAAAATGACAAAAATAAATAAATACCCATTTTTGGGTATCCCCCCCGCGGCTTTTAACGACCTGCCCTAAAAAATTCTGTCATTTTTTTTTTAATTCCCCCCCGTACGTTGAACGCTGTAAAAAAAAAACCAAAAAAAATCCAAAAATTAAAAGTTTAAATTGTTTCCCCCGCAGCACAAAAAATTGGAATAAAAAGCGATAAAAAAACCCCCAGAAACGCCAAAGTTGTACCTTTTAAAATTTTGGGTTTCATCCCGCAAAAAAAAGTCCTCATAAAAGCTCTGAATACGGAAAAATAAAAAAGTATAGCTCTCAGAAGATAGGGGATGCATAAAAATTTTTTTTACCACTAAAAACATTTTTCTTTTTTTTTTAAGTGCTTCAGTTTAAAAAAAACTATATAAAAAAAGGGGAATCCCCAAAATTCGTAGCGACCCAAAATTTAAAGCTAACTTATCAGGGATACTGCATGGTACCCCCTTTTTAAAAAAAAAATAAAAAAACACTACTAGGTTGGGCAGTATTTTTTTCCCCCCCCTGGCCTCCAAAAAAGGGGATTTAAAAGCATAAAAAAAGCCTTCCCCCCCCCAAAAAATAAAAACTAATAAAAAGGGTCAACCATCTTGAAAAAAACAACCCCCTACACAGCTCCAAGCACAAAAAAATTTAAAAGTTATGGCTCTGGGACTATGGCGATGCAAAAACTTTTTTTCCCCCCTTTTTAATAAAAAGTTTTTTATTGTATAAAAGCAGTAAAACATAAAAAAAAATACAAATTGGGGATCGTGTAATCGTATTGACCTTCTGATTTAAAACTAAAACCCTGTTATAAAAACCGAAAAGTTACCGCTAAAAAAAAATAAAAAATAAAAAACACAAACCCAAAATTCTTATTTTGTTCAAAAAAATCCCCACAAAACCCTTAAAAAAAGTGAAACATAGCATCATAAGCAAACCCCATAAAAGGTAAAACCCAAAAAAAACTTCAACTCATCCCGCAAAAAAAAAAGCCCCCTACACAGCTCTGCACACAGCAATATAAAAAATTTTTGGCTGTATAATAGGGCAACAAAAAACGCAATTTTTAAAAAGACGTTTTTCTACTGTGTAAAAAATAAAAAAAACAGAAAAAACTATATAAAATTTTATATCAATTTTAATTTTACCCACCCCCCCTAGTAAAGTTTTCACATCAATTTTCACTCACTGGGGAATGCTGTAAAATTGAAAATCCAAAAAAAAAATGACCCGAACTGCGTTTTTTTCCCCCCATTTTCATTTCCCAAAACAAAAAAAAACTATGGAAAAACCTTGCAAACCCAAAAACCATACACCCCCAGATAATCCCTGATGGGTGTTGAATCCAAAATGGGGTGCCCACTTTCTTTGGAAAAAATTTTGCCTTGTTCTTGGGAAAATTTTGGGGGGTTTTCAAATGGGGACATGGCCCCCCCCAAAATCTGCGTTCCAAAAACCAAATAGCGCTCCCTCCCTTTTAAAACCCCGCCCCTGCGCCCCCCAAAAAGCAGTTTAAAACCCACATGTAAGGGTTTTTTCCCCAAAATTGGGAAAAAATTGCTAACAAAGTTTTGGTTTTTTTTTTTTAGGAAATTTCCCTTTTATTAAAAGAAACAATTTTTAAACTAAAATTGCAAATTATTTTGGGAAAAAAAAAATTTTTTTAAATTTTTCCCGCCCCCTTTTGCCAAAAAAAAAATTTGGGGAATCCCCGTGTGGGGTCTATATACTCAATGCAACCCCTGGATATATTTTCCCTTTAAAGGGGGGGGATTTTTCCCAAATCGGGCTATTTTTTGGGTGTTTTTAAGTTTTAGCACCTTTGGGTGTTTTCCCCCAAAACCCGAAATGGCCCCCTAAATAAAATCATATTTAAAAGAAACCCTAAGTATAGTAGGTGCTCCTCCATTTTGGGCTTATGGGTGGCCAAAAAAGGGACTAGGGCCACATAGGGGTATCCTAAAAACGGCAGACCTGGGGGGAATTTTTAAAATTAAGTTGCAATTTTAACCCAAATCAAAAATTACTGTATTCCATTGAATAATGGATAAAAAATTGAAAATCGGCAAAAAAAATGAAATTTTTGAAATTAAACCTTTCCAAATTTGCTTTAATTTTGTGAAAAATCAAAAGGGGTTTTCAAACTTCCTAAATAGTGGGTTTTAAAAACGTTAAGGGGTCTAAATTTTTCAGATGGTTCACCCTTTTTGGGGGTTTTTCAAAAATTCAGGGGCCCCCAAAGCCACGTCAGAACTGGGGTTGGGGCCCCCAAAAAAATGTATATTTAAAAATTTTTCCCCTTTAAAAAAGTTAGAAATTTTCTACTTAAAAATTTTTAAAGCCCCCTAATGTCGAAAAAAAAAAAAAAGACTTTTTAAAAAAATATCCCAAACCATATGGGGACATATGTAGATGCAGTTATAAACTATTTTTTGGGGGAATAATTATCTTCTTCACGCAGAATTTTGCAACTTTCAAAACGCAAATTTTTCCAAATTTTTCATAAATTTTGATATTTTTCACAAACAAACAAGGATTTAGGGAAAAAAAAATTTCTTCAACTTAAAACAATGTGTCACGAGAAAAAATCTCGAATCAAGGCAGGTAAAAGTGCCAAAAAGTTATTTTCTCCTAAAGTGACATATCCCCAGTTTTCAAAAATAGGCTGGGTCAAAAGGGCCAAAACGGCGGGTCCTTAAAGGGTTAAAGGCTAGCACCAATGGGTTCTGCAGATAGAGAATGAGTTAGCAGAAAACTCCCAGACTGACCAAGAAGGATCTGAAGATCCAAACCCCAATCCGGGGTAACCAAAAACTTGCTACTGCCTGTTGCTAGGAAGATTCAAACACCAGCATAAGCACCTTCTAGGGGGGGAGGGGGGGACAACTAGCCCAAACCCTTTTACCTAAACAGAAAAGCCTTCCCCCCTACCGGGGAGAGGGGATAAGCCGCTCTATCTTCTATTTTAAAGGGGCGTAACTTGAGGCCTTTGGGCCCTAATGCAAAAAGTGAAATGGCCCCCCAGCTGCTATGTGCCACTTAAAATGCTGGTGTCTTTTTAGAGCAAAAGGCTTTTGGGCCCCCCACTGCAGGCCCGTACGACTGCTACCTCTGCACCACCTAACTATGTCCCTCCCTATGTTGTTTTACACTCCTCCCTTAAAAGGGGGTTTTTATATTACATTAAAGGGCTTCAAAAAAGGGGGACATTTAAAACAAGCAACTTTGCAATTGGATTCTTTGCAAAGTCTTGTTTCACAGTCCCTATCTTTGTTTTTTTGTAAACACAGTTCCCCCCGTGCCGGTCGATTCCAACCTTTCATTTCTTGGCTGTGGCCCACTAAATTTACATTTTTGTCTGGCCCCCCCTTTGGGCGATTCACGGGAGTGCCCTTCCGCCTCCTCACTCATAATAAGGGGCCGGCCACATTTCACTCTCACAGCCACAGCTCCATAGTAACATGCAGCGCTTTTACAATCAAAAACACAGAATTTTGCCTCGGGGCCTGTGTAGACATAGAAAGGAACAAAACTTGCTGCCCCTGGAAGTTCATAGAAATGGAATAAACTTAATAAACCTCCAGCTGTGAGAGGAGAAAGGGGCAGTGCTCTGAGTTTATAGAAGGCGCTAACGAATGCAGGCTTTGCTTTAAACAAACAGCTCTTACAAAAAAAGACTACATAGGGGGGGGAACGACACAGTCATGGGATTTCAAAAGAAGGGGGGGGGAGAACACACTGATCGGAGCGAATGAAAAAGAGGGGGGATGCTGTCATCCCCCCTTTAGTTTAAAAAACCCCTTTGGGGGGAAGAAAACCCCCGGGTTTGAAGAACTGAGAAGCTGAGAGTAAATGAAACACACAAACGTGAAGCGTACATCCCCTTAAAAATGCATTGGGTTTTCGCAGACCCTAACCTCTGGACTTATTTCCCATTGGGGTGCACCGCGCTTTATCAACCCTTCCAGAGAGCAGTAAATGGTGGTGACACCTCAACGGTGTCTGGGGAATCCAGCGTAGAGTTCGGACCACCCCAGACCTGGGCACAGCATGCAAAGCTATCCATCTCCAAAGAATATGTTTTATCTGCTGAGAATGAAATACCCTTTTAAGTCCGTAACCTTTCTGCTTCCCCTACATACGGACCCTGTGACCACTATGGGGCTCGTGGAGACAGGACTCTAAGGTTGGGGTCCCATGGATCAACGGCCACAGGCGAATGAAACTGTGGTCATTGTAACAAGCCCTGCGCCTCTGTGTCCATCCCATGACCCGGACAGAGTCCTTTGCACTGGAAGTAAACAATGAAGGTGTCTATTGGATGACAGCAAGCAGAGATCTTACAACAATTTAAGGAATCAATACAGAAAGGATGTAGAACAACTGCATAGATTTTCCTTTACAAAGAATATGTTTTATATGGTGGAAATAGAGCACCCCTTTAAGACCTTAATTTTTATAGACTCCCAACATACAGACTATGGGGCACATGCATGAACCTGGCACCGACTCGCCGGTCTGTATGAACGCATCTCCCAGCACTTTATACATGTGTCCTGTTCTGCGCCCCCAAAAATTTTTGGCATACAACTGTACATACATCTATAGAACAGGGCTACAACAGTTTGGCTCAAAGCACAGACAAAAAAATGGCACAGCCCTGATGATACATGTCACCCTGTGTGGCTGCTATGGGGCTTTTGAAGACAGTGCCCATCCGAATTTCTGTGCACCCCTTTCTGTAAGCCAAGGACATACAGGACATGTGGTCGTTAAGGGGCTCTCTGTGTCCATCACAAGACTCTAAGGCCGGGGTCCCATGGATCGGATCCCTTGATGAGGAGCTTGTCAGACGATACTGAAGAACTAAAATTCTATACCTGAACCAGGAAGCCCAGGATGAACAGCATGTTTGATTATTTTCAAATAGCCAAGTCCTATTACATTGCAGAGTCAATGACTTTCACTTCATAGAGTTTTTCTCCCTCCCATCCCAGAATTTCTATGCACCCCCTTTGTTTAGACCAAAGACATACAGGTCATGTGGTCGTTATGGGGCTCTCTGTGTCCATCACAAGACTCTAAGGCTAGCAGCCCATGGATCATATCCCTGTTGATCTGTCAGTCTATACTGTTGTTCTAACATTCTATTCCTGAACCAGGAAGCCCAGGATGAACAGCACGTTTGATTCTGCTCATATAGCCAAGTCCTATTACGTTGAAGAACCAATGACTTAAACTTCATAGAGCTTTTCTCCCTCCCATCCCAGAATTACTGTGCACCCCCTTTCTTTAGGCCATGGACATACAGGCCATGTGGTCGATACGGGGCTCTCTGTGTCCATCACAAGACTCTAAGGCCGGGTCCCATGGATCGGATCCCTTGATGAGGTGCGTGTCAGTCTTATCACATTGCAGATTCAATGACTTACACTTCACAGAGTTTTTCTCCCTCCCATCCCAGAATTTCTATGCACCCCCTTTCTTTAGGCCGAGGACATACAGGTCATGTGGTCGTTACATGATTCTCTGTGTCCATCACAAGACTCTGAGGCCGGGTCCCATGGATCGGATCCCTTGTTGGAGTGTGTGTCAGTCTATACTGTTGTTCTTACATTCTATTCCTGAACCAGGAAGCCCAGGATGAACAGCATGTTTGGTTCTGCTCATATAGCCAGGTCCTATTACGTTGAAGAACCAATGACTTAAACTTCATAGAGCTTTTCTCCCTCCCATCCCAGAATTTCTGTGCACCCCCTTTCTTTAGGCCAATGACATACAGGCCATGTGGTCATTATACGGCTCTCTGTGTCCATCACAAGACTCTGAGGCTGGAGTCCATGGATCGGATCCCTTGTTGGAGTGCCTGTCAGTCTATACTGTCGTTCTAACATTCTATTCCTGAACCAGGAAGCCCAGGATGAACAGCATGTTTGATTCCGCTCACATAGCCAATTCTTATCACATTGCAGATTCAATGACTTACACTTCACAGAGTTTTTCTCCCTCCCATCCCAGAATTACTGTGCACCCCCTTTCTTTAGGCCAAGGACATACAGGTCATGTGGTCTTTACGGGGCTCTCTGTGTCCATCACAAGACTCTAAGACCGGCAGCCCATGGATTGTGTGTCAGTCTATACTGTTGTTCTAACATTCTATTCCTGAACCAGGAAACTCAGGATGAACATGTTTGATTCCGCTCATATAGCCAAGTCCTATTACTTTGCAGATTCGATGACTTACACAAGTTTTTCTCCCTCCGTGGTAGGGGGGGGGGGGGGGGATCAGGCTGGAGTGTGTTATTACCGTACACACGCAGGGTGTAACACCTCGAATCCAGCAGCCGCTACATAAACCCTTTCATTGCACAGTAAGTAATTACAGTATAAAGAAGGGAATGTAAATTAGCGCGAGGCTTCATTGTGACATTTTGGCCAAACAGTATACAAATTCACCGCAGGGAGAGCGTTCCCTCGGCCTCCGCCGCCTCCGAGCTTTACAAAGGTCATTTTTCAAGTAGCTGGATTAAGGTATTTTAAAATCACATCTTTTTTTTTTCTTTTATATAATATATAAAAAAAAATAAATTGTGTCGCCACCCCGGCGCTCTCCTGGCATCCAGCTACATTTTAGCAGCGTGTTGACCCCATTATTTCACACTGTAGGTGTAATGAGCTCTCTGTACACAAAGCCAGCAAGCAATCTTGCTCTGGGATTTTATCCATTAACCCCTGTTTTTTTTTTCTTTTTTTTTTCTTCCTATCTTTACATTAGGGGCCGTGTTCTGCGGCGCAATGCTCTGCGGGGATCAGCAAGGAGCAAATCAGGTCTCCAAGTCCGAATCTGCAGTCTGAGCCCGTACACGGTGAACATTATATATGGATGTATTAATAAAACAGAACCTGCCCCGTTTTATTGCATGTAATTATATATAATGGCGGGGACGTGGAGCCGTGACATATCTGCTGAGTGGGAATGAAAGCGGCACATCGCCGGGGAGGGAACAGCCGGCGCCCTGATCCGGGGCAGGAGAGTTATGTCTGCATCCCAGAGCCTTCCAGCTGTTCAGACACTACAACTCCCAGCATGGCTTCTCAGCCAGCGTCCTGATCCGGGGCAGGAGAGTTATGTCTGCATCCCAGAGCCTTGCAGCTGTTCAGACACTACAACTCCCACATGGCTTCACCCGGTGTTCTATCCGGACAGGAGAGTTATGTCTGCATCCCGGAGCCTTCCCGCTGTTCAGACACTACAACTCCAGCATGGCTTCACAGCCGCGTCCTGATCCGGGGCAGGAGCGTTATGTCTGCATCCCGGAGCCTTCCCGCAGTTCAGACACTACAACTCCCAGCATGGCTTCACAGCCGGCGTCCTGTTCTGGGGCAGGAGCGTTATGTCTGCATCCCAAAGCCTTCCACACTACAACTCCCAGCATGGCTTCACGCCGGGGTCCTTATCCGGAGCAGGAGAGTTATGTCAGCATACCGGTGCCTTACCGCAGTTAAGACAATACAACTCCCAGCATGGCTTCACAGCCGGCGTCCTGATCCGGGGCAGGAGGGTTATGTCAGAATCCCAGAGCCTTCCAGCTGTTGAGACACTACAACTCCCAGCATGGCTTCACAGCCGGCGTCCTGATCCGGGGCAGGAGCTTTATGTCTTCATCCCAGAGCCTTAGACACTACAACTCCCAGCATGGCTTCACAGCTGGCGTCCTGATCCGGGGCAGGAGTCTTGTGTCCGTATCCCGGAGCTTTCAATCTGTTTGGACACTACAACTCCCAGCATGGCTTCACAGCCGGCGTCCTGATCTGGGTCAGGGGCATTATGTCTGCATCCCAAAGCCTTCCACACTACAACTCCCAGCATGGCTTCACAGCCGGCGTCCTGATTCAGGGCAGGAGTGTTATGTCTGCATCCCAGAGCCTTGCAGCTGCTCAGACACTACAACTCCCAGCATGCCGGCGGTTGTCAGAGCATCCTGGTAGTTGCAGTTTCACAACTATTAAAGAGCGTGAGGTTATATAGCGACGCTCTTACTAGTGAAATTCTTTAAACCAGTTCCTGACTGGGCCATTTACCCCTCCTATAGGGGCATAACTAACAATAGGGCCCCATAGCAATATAAGACAGTGCCTCAACACCTAATGATGGGAAACCCAAGTAGCAGTATAAGTAACAACAATTAAAGCCCTAAATACACAGTGCTATATATCAGAGAGAGCAGGAACCCCACTCCTAAATGGTACAATTCTCTGCGTGGGGCCCCTCGAACTCTGGGCCCCATAGTAGCTGCTATAGTTGCACCCATGCCCCCCTTCCTGACCAGGCACATTTTCCTTAGCTGGTTTAAACACTTAGGCAATGTTCACACGGCTTATTTTGTGACGCATTTCGCAGCGTATTGCTCTCTAATACGAGTGAAATGCGCTCCAGTCATTACGGTAATCCACAGTTCTCATAGAGAACTATGGATTACTGTATGCCCTGCAATTAGCCGTGTGAATATAGACTAAAGGCTATATTACACGGCTTTCTTTCATGGCGTATTTCGTGGTTGGTGTAAGGCCCGTTCACACGGCTTATTTGCCGACGGATTGGCGCCGTATTTCGCGCCGGATTTGCGTTCAATACGGCGCCATCCGTCGGATTTAATATAATTACGGTAATCCACTGCTCTATAGAGACTGGAACCCGTCGCTTCCCGTCGGCAAATCCGGCGGGGGAGAAAAGTGACATGACATTATTTCGGCGCGGATGCCCCCCTAAAAAATGCTTGTCTATGGGGCGGGAGGGGGCCCCCCGCCGCGCTCCGGCCCCCCCCCCCGTCCCCCCCTTATTCACGGGGATTTGTGGCTCAATACGGGCAAAATTTCCGTGGGGAATAAGCGTGTGAACACGGCCAAATTTGGGCTGCAGGGGCCCTAAAAATAGCCCTGTATTACGGTAATCATAGCTCTCATAGAGACCCATGATTACCTGCCGTTTTCCCTGCCACGAATTGAACGCCGGGGGAAAGAAGTGACATGGGTAATGAAAGTGAATGGGGCCGCCTCCCTTGCGTTTTAGCTGATCAGCACGTTTTCTAAACACATGCCCTCTTGCGGTGCGCACAGGTACAGGTGTGAACACACCCTAACACATTCGTTCTCGCTCGGTTATTCTACTAATTTTTTTTACTTTTTTCCCGGGCTTTCTTTGTATACAATTTTTAAATTTTTATTTTTTAACAGCAAAAGTGGCGCTAAAATAAGTTTTACAATCGCTTTTCCATGACGTAGGTGATATAAAGTTTTAGGGCGACATGTATGAATGTTATAGAGGCCAGTTCTAAATCGCTTTAAGGCAGTGTAGAATGTGCCAAAATGTATGGACCTGTTCTTCTGCAGGTCATACATACAGGGCGTGTAGAGACAATTTCCACAAGTTGGCCAGGCACCACCTTTACCCTGGTCTGTTCTTCTGCAGGTCATACATACAGGTGCAGTATAGAGCCAATACCACAAGTCTGGCTCAGGCACCACCTTTACCCTGGTCTGGCTGTTCTTCTGCAGGTCATACATACAGGGCAGTGTAGAGCCAATACCACAAGTCTGGCTCAGGCACCACCTTTACCCTGGTCTGGCTGTTCTTCTGCAGGTCTTACATACAGGGCAGTGTAGAGCCAATACCACAAGTCTGGCTCAGGCACCACCTTTACCCTGGTCTGTTCTTCTGCAGGTCATACATACAGGGCAGTGTAGAGCCAATACCACAAGTCTGGCTCAGGCACCACCTTTACCCTGGTCTGTTCTTCAGCAGGTCATACAAACAGGAAAGATAAGAACAAATACCACAAGTCTGGCTCAGGCACCACCTTTACCCTGGTCTGTTCTTCTGCAGGTCATACATACAGGGCAGTGTAGAGCCAATACCACAAGTCTGGCTCAGGCATCACCTTTACCCTGGTCTGTTCTTCTGCAGGTCTTACATACAGGGCAGTGTAGAGCCAATACCACAAGTCTGGCTCAGGCACCACCTTTACCCTGGTCTGTTCTTCTGCAGGTCATACATACAGGACAGTGTAGAGCTAATACCACAAGTCTGGCTCAGGCACCCCCTTTACCCTGGTCTGTTCTTCTGCAGGTCATACATACAGGGCAGTGTAGAGCCAATACCACAAGTCTGGCTCAGGCACCACCTTTACCCTGGTCTGTTCTTCTGCAGGTCATAGATACAGGGCAGTGTAGAGCCAATACCACAAGTCTGGCTCAGGCACCACCTTTACCCTGGTCTGTTCTTCTGCAGGTCATACATACAGGCAGTGTAGACCAATACCACAAGTCTGGCTCAGGCACCACCTTTACCCTGGTCTGTTATTCTTCTGGTCATACATACAGGGCAGTGTAGAGCCAATACCACAAGGGCTCAGGCACCACCTTTACCCTGGTCTGACTGTTCTTCTGCAGGTCATACATACAGGGCAGTGTAGGCCAATACCCAAGTCTGGCTCAGGCACCCCCTTTACCCTGGTCTGGCTGTTCTTCTGCAGGTCAAACATACAGGACAGTGTAGAGCCAATACCACAAGTCTGGCTCAGGCACCACCTTTACCCTGGTCTGTTCTTCTGCAGGTCATACATACAGGGCAGTGTAGACCAATACCACAAGTCTGGCTCAGGCACCACCTTTACCCTGGTCTGTTCTTCTGCAGGTCATACATACAGGGCAGTGTAGAGCCAATACCACAAGTCTGGCTCAGGCACCACCTTTACCCTGGTCTGACTGTTCTTCTGCTGGTCAGGGCAGTGTAGAGCCAATACCACAAGTCTGGCTCAGGCACCACCTTTACCCTGGTCTGACTGTTCTTCTGCAGGTCATACATACAGGGCAGTGTAGAGCCAATACCACAAGTCTGGCTCAGGCACCACCTTTACCCTGGTCTGGCTGTTCTTCTGCAGGTCATACATACAGGACAGTGTAGAGCCAATACCACAAGTCTGGCTCAGGCACCACCTTTACCCTGGTCTGGCTGTTCTCCTGCAGGTCATACATACAGGGCAGTGTAGAGCCAATACCACAAGTCTGGCTCAGGCACCACCTTTAACCTGGTCTGTTCTTCTGCAGGTCATACATACAGGAGAATTGTAGAGCCAATACCACAAGTCTGGCTCAGGCACCACCTTTACCCTGGTCTGTTCTTCTGCAGGTCATACATACAGGACAGTGTAGAGCCAATACCACAAGTCTGGCTCAGGCACCACCTTTACCCTGGTCTGTTCTTCTGCAGGTCATACATACAGGGCAGTGTAGAGCCAATACCACAAGTCTGGCTCAGGCACCACCTTTACCCTGGTCTGGCTGTTCTTCTGCAGGTCATACATACAGGGCAGTGTAGAGCCAATACCACAAGTCTGGCTCAGGCACCACCTTTACCCTGGTCTGTACTTCTGCAGGTCATACATACAGGGCAGTGTAGAGCCAATACCACAAGTCTGGCTCAGGCACCACCTTTACCCTGGTCTGTTCTTCTGCAGGTCATACATACAGGACAGTGTAGAGCCAATACCACAAGTCTGGCTCAGGCACCACCTTTATCCTGGTCTGTCTGTTTCTTCTGCAGGTCATACATACAGGGCAGTGTAGAGCCAATTCCACAAGTCTGGCTCAGGCACCACCTTTACCCTGGTCTGGCAGTTCTAACTGCTCAGTGCCTAGATTTGGTGTCAAAGAATCGGAAATGTCTCTAATTCTATGAATGTGGTGCGGCGCCCCCAGAACACCCCAAATCTTTGGCATCATTAAAAAGTGTCGGGGCCGTCGCTGATTGCGCCAAAGTTTGGAGGAGTCTTTTCATTCATCTATAGAACAGGGCTACTAAAGCTTTTTGATACCAGAAAACTGGCGCAGCCCCGTTCACACCTGTCGCCCTTAGGGTATGTTCACACGGCTTATTTTGGGGCGCATTTCGCAGCGTATTGCGCTTAAAACGCGACGAGATCCGCGCCGCAATTACGATAATCCATAGCTCTCATACTGAAATATGGATTCCGCATGGTCCCCCTGCGCGTACAATACAATTGTATTGTACGTGCGGGTGGATAAGTGACATGTCAATTATTCATGGCGACTACGCACGGGAAGTAATTCATGTCTATGGGGCTGGCGGGACGGCGGCCCTCTGTGCCTTGGGAGTACACGCTGATTATCGCGAGCTCCCGAAACACACAGTGTATTGCGGCGCGTGCTGTACGCGCTGCAATACATCGTGTGAACATACCCTAATAGTTCACGGGGACTAGGCTAAAGCTTGCGGTTTGGGCTGTCAGTGTTTTTATCTTAAATAAAATGTCCCCTTTTTGTGTGTGTGTTATTTATAATTATTTTATTTTACTTATTGCATGTTGTATATCGGCGGTACCGTGAGTCTATCATTGCTAACCAAGTATACTTTTTATTTTTCTCCAGTGACTTTAATATTGCTACTGGTTTGATGGTTATCGAGTGTGCCATCCTTGTGTGTCTGGGTATAAGCTGCTTACATCTAAAGAGTCGGTATCTACCTATATTCCTATTCCAAACTAGAATATTTTCTATTCTGTACTCTCTCCCTGATGATCCCTCTGTATTGTTTGGGCGAAACGCGTTGGTGGATGTTTTGATGGAGTGCTCTGACTATATTATTGGAAACATATCAATTCTGAATGTGTAATTTTGCTAGTAGCTCTTCTTTGGTAGCATTTATTCTTCTAGAGATGTTTCTAATTTAAAGGGGTTGTGTTACTTCATTGATTCATCTCACCTCAGTCCTGTTTTCTTGGTTTCATTTTGAATTCAGGGGCGTGTTTACTGGCTACTACTAGGCTGCAGTAGATGCCAGGTCTGTAGCTGTAGTGGCCAGCACTGTCAGCCTATCATGGGAGAATGAACAGGTCTGTAGCTATAGCGACTAGTACTGGCAGCCTATCAGGAGAGATCAAACAGGTCTGTTGCTATAGCAACCAGTGCTGGCAGCCTATCAGGAGAGATTGAACAAGTCTGTAGCTATAGCAACCAGTGCTGGCAGCCTATCAGGAGAGATCGAACAGGTCTGTAGCTATAGCAACCAGTGCTGGCAGCCTATCAGGAGAGATCGAACAGGTCTGTAGCTATAGCAACCAGCACTGGCAGCCTATCAGGAGAGATTGAACAAGTCTGTAGCTATAGCAACCAGTGCTGGCAGCCTATCAGGAGAGATTGAACAGGTCTGAAGCTATAGCAACCAGTGCTGGCAGCCTATCAGGAGAGATTGAACAAGTCTGTAGCTATAGCAACCAGTGCTGGCAGCCTATCAGGAGAGATTGAACAGGTCTGTAGCTATAGCAACCAGTGCTGGCAGCCTATCAGGAGAGATCGAACAGGTCTGTAGCTATAGCGACCAGTGCTGGCAGCCTATCAGGAGAGATTGAACAGGTCTGTATTTATAGCAACCAGCACTGGCAGCTTATCAGGAGAGATCAAACAGGTCTGTAGCTATAACAACCAGTGCTGGCAGCCTATCAGGAGAGATGGAACAGGTCTGTAGTAATAGTGACCAGTGCTGGCAGCCTATCAGGAGAGATTGAACAGGTCTGTAGCTATAGCAACCAGTGCTGGCAGCTTATCAGGAGAGATGGAACAGTTCTGTAGTTATAGTGACCAGTGCTGGCAGCCTATCAGGAGAGATTGAACAGGTCTGTAGCTATAGCAACCAGTGCTGGCAGCCTATCAGGAGAGATTGAACAGGTCTGTAGCTATAGCTGCCAGCACTGGTTGCTATAGCTACAGACCTGTTTGATCTCTCCTGATAGGCTGCCAGCACTGGTAACTATAGCTACAGACCTGTTTGATCTCTCCTGATAGGCTGCCAGCGCTGGTCGCTATAGCTACAGACCTGTTTGATCTCTCCTGATAGGCTGGCAGTGCTGGTTGCTATAGCTACAGACCTGTACAATCTCTCTTGATAGGCTGCCAGCAGTGGTTACTATAGCTACAGACCTGGCTTCTACTGCAGTAGAAGGCAGTAAACACACCCCTGAATTCAAAGTAAAACCAAGAAAACAGGACTGAGGTGAGATGAATCAATGTAGTGAGACAACCCCTTTAAGAAGAGACAGATTGAAGTGTTACTCTCATTGCAAAACTCCCCAAAACTCCAGCGTTACCCACATCCTGGTCATATAAGGCACAAGGATTCACGTACATTCATCTATTTGGGATGCATTGTTCAGCTTAGTCATCATCTAGCAAAAGTCCTCAAACTGTTTAATAGACTTTGTGTTTTTCAAGAGCTGTGCTTGCTGTCAGTAAATAGTAGCTGAAATCTCATGTTGTCCCCACTGCACGGGTTTCCAGCCGGTTTTACAAACGGTTTTCGGTTTTGAAAACCGCCTGCAAACCGTCTGACAAACTTTAAAATGGACTTCTATGAAAACCCGCGCAGCAGTCCCCACTGCACGGGTTTTCCACCCGGCAGTTTTTCAGACCACCGGCGATCTGAAAAACGTTCAACATGTTAATTCTCCCAGTTTTCGGGCTTAATATGAACATGTGAATAGCGAACTCCCATAGAACAGAATGGAGAGAACACAGCGCTCCCCTGGACTGGGAACTCCCATAGAACAGAATGGAGAGAACACAGCGCTCCGCTGGACTGGGAACTCCCATAGAACAGAATGGAGAGAACACAGCGCTCCCCTGTACTGGGAACTCCCATAGAACAGAATGGAGAGAACACAGCGCTCCCCTGTACTGGTAACTCCCATAGAACAGAATGGAGAGAACACAGCGCTCCCCTGTACTGGGAACTCCCATAGAACAGAATGGAGAGAACACAGCGCTCTCCGGTACTGGGAACTCCCATAGAGCAGAAGGGAGAGAACACAGCACTCCCCTGTACTACTAACTCCCAAAGAACATTCTTGAGAACACAGCGCTCCCTTGTACTGGGAACTACCATAGAACAGAATGGAGAGAACACAGCGCTCCCCTGTACTGGGAACTCCCATAGATCAGAATGGAGAGAACACAGCGCTCACCTGTACTGGAAACTCCCTTAGAACAGAATGGAGAGAACACAGCGCTCCCCTGTACTGGGAACTCCCATAGAACAGAATGGAGAGAACACAGCGCTCACCTGTACTGGTAACTCCCATAGAACAGAATGGAGAGAACACAGCGCTCCCCTGTACTGGGAACTCCCATAGAACAGAATGGAGAGAACACAGCGCTGCCCTGTACTGGGACCTCCCATAGAACAGAAGGGAGAGAACACAGCACTCCCCTGTACTAGGAACTCCCAAAGAACAGAATGGAGAACACAGCGCTCCCTTGTACTGGGAACTACCATAGAACAGAATGGAGAGAACACAGCGCTCCCCTGTACTGGGAACTCCCATAGAGGAGAATGGAGAGAACACAGCTCACCACTGGACTGGGAACTGCCATAGAACAGAATGGAGAGAACACAGCGCTACCCTGTACTGGGAACTCCCATAGAACAGAATGGAGAACATAGCGCTCCTCTGTACTGGGAACTCCCATAGAACAGAATGGAGAGAACACAGCGCTCCCCTGTACTGGGAACTCCCATAGAACAGAATGGAGAACACAGCGCTCCCCTGTACTGGGAACTCCCATAGAACAGAATGGAGAGAACACAGCTCTCCCCTGTACTGGAAACTCCCATAGAACAGAATGGAGAGAACACAGCTTTCCCCTGGACTAGGAACTTCCATAGAACAGAATGGAGAACACAGCACTTCCCTGTACTGGGAACTCTCATAGAACAGAATGGAGAGAACACAGCGCTCCCCTGTACCGGGAACTCCCATAGATCAGAATGGAGAACACAACGCTCCCCTGTACTGGGAACTCCCATAGAACAGAATGGAGAACACCGCGCTCCCCTGTACTGGGAACTCCCATAGAACAGTATGGAGAACACTGCGCTCCCCTGTAGTGTGATCTCCCATAGAACTGAATGGAGAACACAGCGCTCCCCTGTACTGGGAACTCCCATAGAACAGAATGGAGAACACAGCGCTCCCCTGTACTGGGAACTCCCATAGAACAGAATGGAGAGAACACAGTGCTCACCTGTACTGGGAACTCCCATAGAACAGAATGGAGAACACAGCATTCTCCTGTACTGGGAACTCCCATAGAACAGAATGGAGAGTCATGCGCAAGTGTAACCAGTTCTCCGTTCTGAACAGAGACTTTCGGGGGGCCTGTTCCCATGATGGGTTCAGGTGCCGCCTCTATTGAATTTGATGGCGTACCCTATTGATATACTGTACCATAAGAATCTATGGTGGGAACACCCCTTTAAAAAAAGACATGTCATCATTGGAAACTGGGAAGCCTTGGCTGCAGACCCTCCCCTTTGGCGTCGCATGACCACATCAAGCGTCTGTAAATTCGGAGATCGATGACTTCTTCAACGAGGCAGAGAAAAGTCAACGACAAAAGGAGACGAAGGAAAATCAAGATCTGAGAGAGCAGCCGGCACCTGGACCCGCGCGTCTCCACTGGGCCAGGACCTGTGGCTCGGGGCACGAACTCCTCACACATCTCAGGAGACAGAAGTCATCTCTATGGGCGTCCTTCTCGTTTCGGGAGGCCGGTGAGGATGATGATGATCCTCTGCAGTGCCACTAGATGGCAGTGTATTCCAAGCACTGTGCTCCACACTGTTAGCAGAGTCCCCTAACTTTATATAAGGTCACTGTTGTATATTTTGCAGATGGGGCGACTGGGCAAAGTGCACAAACATCTGGCACCTGCCCGCGCCGACACCTGGCAGCTCCTGGGCTGGGATAGTGCTCCGGGCACTCGGCGGAGCGGGTATCTGCCACCGTCCCATGCAGCGTTCGTATTTCTTAGTGCTGGTTATTCTGACATCAGTCAAGCAGTGATCACACCGAGGCGCGAGGGTTTATGAGCTGTAACCTGTAAGTAGACTGAGCTGATGGATGGCGCGCTGCTACCGCCATTCAATGAATAGGTCTTTTGTCATGGGGTTAGTGTACAGGGGAGCGGGGCAGAAGCCATGGCTCAGCACCCCCAGGCATTCAAGGGAACGCAAAGGTAGGAGCTAAAGGCATTTGTAGATCTAGCTTCCCTAACACTAGTTAGCGGTGCCATTCGAGTAGGCAAATACGGCATTATTTGCCATCTAACCTGATTCGAGATGCAATGGGGCACAGAGAGGTAATAGAGGATGATTTCCCAACTGTCTCAGGTCTATAAGCTAAGAAAGGGCAATACCTCTCTTTGGGGAGAGCACCATATTGGCGTGTGGAGTTTTGAATTGCCTTTTGCCCTCCACTGAGCATCTGCCTATCACAAGGCAATTCAAAACTCCACACGCCAATATGGTGCTTTCCCCAAGCTGAGCCACTCATTGCCTCCCACCCAACCAGCCAGTATCGCTCTTCTTTGCACTGATGAGGAGCAAACACCCCGAAATAGCTGTTGTAAGCAGATGGGTGATACTGGCTTGGTGAATATCCCTTTTGCTTTCTAAAGACTCAGTGGGTCAAGAGCAAATTGAGGATTTGTTACATTCAATAGAGGGCGCTTGAGCTTCTCAGCTCCTTTCCCATAATGCCTTGCTCTATAAGCTAAAGCAGAGAGCTACGGCAAGGAATGTCTTTCTTCAAGAGTAAGGTCCACCACCGTTTTGTGTGTACAGCTCCCATGCAGATCTATGCAGCTTTATAGTCACAGACCACAAACAACCTGTACATGGATTCCTTACCTACTCATTGTTAGTAAGAAAGAAGAAGAAGTAAGGGACAGATAGAGAGGACGTCAGGATGAGGCTACTCAGGGTGTGGTTGTATCCTGTCATCAAGGAGATATAGATGTGCAGAGAAGCTGTGTACTACAGCTCCCATGCAGATCTATGCGTCTCTATGGTCACAGACCACAAACATTCTGCACATGGATTTCTTACTTACTGAGTGTAAGTAAGCCAGAGCAGAGAGCGACCGCAAAGAGTCGCAAAGAGTAAGGTCCACCACCGTTGTGTGTATACAGCTCCCATGCAGATCTATGCAGCTTTATGGTTACAGACCACAAACATCCTGTACATGGATTCCTTACTTACTTATTGTTAGTAAGAAAGAAGAAGTAAGGGACAGATAGAGAGGACGTCAGGATAAGACTACTACGAAGATTTTTAGTCAGGACTCTATGCAAGTTGCTTCCTAAGGCCGTGTTCACACGGCTTATTCCCGACGGATTTGTGCGCCGTATTGAGCTCACAAATCCGCCATGAATAAGGGACGGGGGGCGGAGCCGGAGCGCTGCGTGGGCGCCGCTCCCGGCCCCATAGACACTGCATTGTTTACGGCGCGTCCACGCCGTAACTAATGTGCATGTCACTTTCTCCCCCCGCGGCGGATTCGCCGAGCGGGGAGCAGCGACGGATTCCACTGTTCTCTATGAGAGCAGTGGATTACCGTAATTGCTGCCACGGATTGGCGCCGTACTGAAGCGCAAATCCGGCGCGGAGTACGGCGCCAATACGTGGCAGAATAAGCCGTGTGAACGAGGCCTAACTGCGACACCTCTAATAAGTCAAAGTAGAGAATGACTGCAAAGAGTCTTTCTTGAAGAGTAAGGTCCACCACCGTTTTGTGTACACAGCTCCCATGCAGATCTAGGCGTCTCTATGGTCAAAGACCACAAACATCCTGCACATGGACGCTATACCTACTAAGTGTAAGGCATGGTTCACACGGCGGATTTCGCCGTAAGTTTGGACACGGGTTTCGGCGCGGTTGCCGCGGCCAAAACCTAGTCCAAACCTCGCCTCAAACTCCCGTCTCCCGACGCGGTTTTGCGGCGTGATTGCGGCGAGGTTATAGACGCGGTCGTGGCGTGGGTGGTGCGCGGTTTGCGGCGACGTTTTCCCCCATACAAATTACTAGACAGGGCAAAAACCGCGCCGAGAATCGTGACCCAAACGCGCACCAACCGCGCTGAAACCCGCAGCGACACCATGCGGCCGCCGCGCTGAAGACTCACTGTCAGAATTGACAGGAGACTTCTCAAACACGCGCGTGTGAATAGCAACACGGTTTCCCATAGAAAACCATGTGATGAACTGGGGGCATTTGGGGCGCAATTTGTATGAGGTTTTGGGCATGAAAACCGCGGCCAAACCCGTGGCCAAATCCGCCGTGTGAACATGCCCTAAGTTAGCAAGGAGTAGGTAACAGATGGAGAAGACTTTAGGATGAGACTACTCCGGGTGTGGTTCTCTTGTGTTATCAAGGTGACAGAGATGTGCAGAGGAGCTGTGTACACAGAACGGTAGAAGATTTGTAATCAGGATTCTTTGCAAAGTTGCTCTTTTTTATTTTAGTTGCATTTGAGCAATAGAAGAAGGGTCACACGGTGTCCGTAGCCTTCGTGCCGGAGGATTTTATCTATTTCTTGCTCTGCTGAGTCTCCGTCTGCCATAAAGACTTGAACTTAGAACTATACAATTTGTTCAATAGCTAATCCTGACAGAAACCACTCAGGCAAAGGCTTTATGGCTTGAGGAATTCAATGAATGGTGCTCTAATGCCTAAGACCTGCTCTGTTCAAAAGGTAGCCCCTGTATCATCTGCTAGAATTGTGGAATTATCTATAGTGCTGTTCCCAATGTGGCCACTTGTGGCGCTGCTGCTGCTGCATTGGAGTCTCTTGTGCATCTCTCTATGTGCAATAAGATTTCATATTACTCCTTTCAGTCTTTTCTGTTTCACCATGGCCCTTACAGCAGGTGTGTCAGATTATGGTACGGTGCCTTGCGAAAGTATTCGGCCCCCTTGAACTTCTCAACCTTTTGCCACATTTCAGGCTTCAAACATAAAGATATAACATTTTTATTTTTTTGTGAAAAATCAACAACAAGTGGGACACAAATTTGAAGTGGCATGAAGTGTATTGGATATTTAAAATTTTTGTAAAAAAAAAAAAAAAAAAATCCTCATAGCTCGACTTTTTTCCCCAAAGGAAAAAATGGAAAGAATTTCAGGTCTCCGTGCAAAACTGATGGCCCAAACCCAAGCAGCGCTGAATCGCAGCCAAAGGGGGCTACAAATATTAACTGGGGGGCCCCGAAAATTTTGCACCCCCCCACTTTTCTTTTTTTTTAAAAAAAGTTTAAAAAATCCAAAAAATTTTTTCCACTTCAAATTTGTCCCCTTGTTGTTGATTCTTCAAAAAAAATATTACAATTTTTTATTGTATGTTTTAAGTAAATGAGGCAAAAGGTTGAAAAGTTCAAGGGAGGCGAATACTTTTGCAAGGCGCTGTAAATTCATACGGCGTAATTGCGCTGCTAAATACTGTAAAATCATAACACTCATTGAGTGCTATGTTGAACCTGTGTATTCCCTGGCACACAGTACGCGCCTGTGACATACTACCTCTTTTGGGCGCTTACGCGCCAGGGAACACTAAGCTGAATAGGAGGCTGAGGCCATAGTGCTATTGAAAGCATGGAGTATTGTGGCGCACAGGTACGTGCTGCAATACACTGTGTGAACTCAGCCCCAAAGTCCTGCTGGCTTAAAGGGGTTGTCTCACTACAAGGATCGCTGCTTTTTATGTTAAAGATCTTGCAGAAACAAGTCACTTTGCAATATGTGTCCATTACCAGTGTCCTACCTATTCCTAGATATCCCCTCTTGTATGGACTGCATCAGCTCCTCAGGTCGCTATAGCTACAGACCTGTTTGATCTCTCCTGATAGGCTGCCAGTACTGGTCGATATAGCTACAGACCTGTTTGATCTATCCTGATAGGCTGCCAGCACTGGTTGCTATAGCTACAGACCTGTTTGATCTCTCCTGATAGGCTGCCAGTACTGGTCGATATAGCTACAGACCTGTTTGATCTATCCTGATAGGCTGCCAGTACTGGTTGCTATAGCTACAGATCTGTTTGAGCTCTCCTGATAGGCTGACAGCACTGGTTGCTATAGCTACCAACCTGTTCAATCTCTCCTGATAGGCTGCCAGCACTGGTAGCTATAGCTACTAACCTGTTCAATCTCTCCTGATAGGCTGTCAGCACTGGTTGCTATAGCTACAGACCTGTTTTATCTCTCCTGATAGGCTGCCAGCACTGGTTACTATAGCTACAGACCTGGCTTCTACTGCAGCCTAGTGGAAGCCATTAAACACGCCCCTGAATTCAAAGTAAAACCAAGAAAACAGGACTGAGGTGAGATGAAGCAATGTAGTGAGACAACCCCTTTGAGTCAGCTTGCCATGTCATTTTCTATAGCCTCTGAGAGCTTAGACACAGTGAGCAGGGATAGACAAGGTCTGGATGCAAAAGGATCAAATCCAATTACAACAGATGATGCAGCCAAAAGCAATGGCGCCAGCATCAGCTGCATAAAGTCCAATGCAATCAAATGCACTTTTCTTACTAATTATGTATTTCTTTATTTAAGTTAAATTAAATGACAGTTTACACCGTTCAATTGTCTGTTTGATCTTCAATTAGCAAGAAAAGTGCATTGGTACTTAATGGATTTGGATTACAATTATCCTATCGACCAAGCACTGTATTCTGTGTTGTGTGCTGAGCAACATTGTAGCATAAGGTGCAGACGCCATCTTGGATTTGAGCTCTGGGGCGCTCCTCTACACCGCTATGTTCAGCATCTTACAGGCGGTGGCACCGCTCTGACAGCCCTACCCAGACTTCCCAGCCACCCTCCAATGGCCAAAATAAGTTTAAAGGGGTTTTTCTCCACGATCTCATTTCATGCCTCCTGCCTCCAGCTCTTCAGCTCTGTGTGCTCAGAAGGGGGCGTGTGTGATTTGTTTGAATTGCCTATCATGTGACCCAGCAGGATGACATCACCAGGTCTTTCCTCTCTGTAGTCAAAGAAAGGCTTGTTTATGTAAAGCATTGTGAGTAGCTGAGAGTTAAAGTTTTTGCCTCCAGGCACAAGGGTCCTAGGTTCAAATCCCTGCAGGAACCAAACCTTTTTTTTGTTTTTTTTTTCAATGCACAGACCTCATTGAGGTTTCTTTTTATTTATTTGCACTGTTTGACTGATTACTTAGGAGCACAGAGGACGGGAGTGGAATGACAGCACCTGGGGTTTAACACTCGCGCAGCAGTGAGTGTGTGTGATTACTAAGGAGTACAGAGGTGACAGCACCTGGGGTTTGAACACTCAGTAGCTGCCTGAGAGGAGAGGTGATGTCTGAGCATGTGCGACCAGGAGTGAGGAGCTCTCAGCCCTGGTCGTATCCCCTAGAGATGAGCTGTAAACAATGGATCACTAAGGGAGCAGCTAAAATAGAAACGGTGCAGAATTTTTAATAATGATGAATGGTGAAAATGTTTATTATTTCATTTGCAAGCTTCCCATGTCAACTTTACTTCATGGCAAAACCCCTTTAACACCCCCTAGTGTTACCGAAATTGGACCCTCTTAGGTTTGACACATATTGGGATATCTCGAATCCAAACTTTTTCTCTAACCCTATCACTATTTTTAACCCTATTGCTAACTGTAATCCTAAACGAGAGGTTTAAGGGGTGTAGTTGGGGTTAATTTACCTTTCAGCATCACTCCAGGTCTTATGTCATCCCCGCTGCGGCTTCACCTTCTGCACAACTGGTCAATGTCACTTCCGGTTTCCCGAGGTCACTCCTTTGTCGTGGAGGTCACATCCTGCATCACGTCCAATGTCACTTATGGTACCCAAAATATTGGGAATATAAGGTTGGACAGGAAGCGGCGCCCCAGCAAGAGCAAGACCTGGCCTGACATTGAATGATAAGCGAACACCTTAAAGCGACGCTTTGCTGAAACCAATATTCCCGGAAAATAATTTTTTGTTTTTTAGAGTTTTTGGCAGCAATTTTTTTTTATTTCAGCAGCCCCATGCAAATAAGAATTACATATAAAATCTTGTCCCTTTCTACCTGTAAAGAGATAAAACTCCAGATTAATTTCACTTTACTGCTGCAGGAAATGCGTATATGCATGTGGTCTCATTACAAATAATAGGTAGCGATATAATAATTGCTCTAGGGTTCAATAGACAGGCCTAGATAAAGATTAGATTAGACTGTCAGGGTGATAAGAAGTGCAATACATGAAACAGATTCAGCAGAGAAGACTAATGTCACTTTACTGCTGCTGTGCGAGGCAGAGCTGATCTGTAGGGTAGCCTCATTAGAAATAATAGATAACGACAGAATGACGGCTGTATTGTTCTCTGGACAGTGATAGATAAAGCTTAGACTAGATAAACAAGGCAATGACGAGCACAATACATGAAAGGATAGAATTAGCAGAGTGACTAATCTTACTTTACTGTTGCTGAGAGAGGGTAAAACTGATCTGCATGTAGACTCATTAAAGATAGTAGGTAAGGGCAAAATGATCGCTCTATCGTTCTCTGGACAGAGATTGAAGAAAGATTAGACTAGATAAAAAAGGCAATGACAAATGCAATACATGAAGAACAGAATTAGCAGAGTGACTAATCTTACTTTACTGTTGCTGTGAGAGGTAAGGCTTGTCTGCATGTAGTATTGCTACAAATAGTAGGTGATGACCTTTTGATCACTCTATTGTTCTCTGGGCAGGGATAAATCAGATTAGCGGTCTAGGACAATGACAAGAGCAATTTATGAAAGGATAATGGGTTCATCTTTTTCTGCACATGGGAGGTTTTCACACTTATCAGGTCCTGCTGATAACACTTACACCTCTTAGGCCATAGTTGTCCTGGAAGAGACTAACCAGGAAGGCAAGTACATAGGGGAACCCAACATGTACCAGAAAGCTCTGGATGAGCAGTTGGTCCTTTCCAGATGCAGGAGGGCCGGCTGCAGTACATGGAGTTGTGGCTGTGTCAGTGGTATGTGATGTGTAACGCGGCCCCTGTGCCTGCGGCGCCCCCCAGGGTACGGGGAGGTAATGAACAATCCTCGCTTCTCTGAACTACACACATGTGTTATCACTGGCGACGCACGGGGGGAAAAGCCGCGTCCCCGAGTCACCGGCGTCTCCCTGCAGAAATGACAAGTTTACTTCTTTAGCATCCTATGAAAGAATTACGCGGGGCCGTTAAGTGCAGGAGGCTGAGAGGATGGAGAGCAAATGACCGACTCTAAATCTGAGGAGCTAACGCTCTGCTTCCCCGGCAGCTCGGGTGCGGCTCGAGAGTGTAAAATAAAAAGGGGGAATCACAGAAAAACATGGGGGCCTTATGTATGAAGACTGTCTTTGTTGACCATAGAAACTAATCAGAGCTCAGAGCAACCAATCACAGCACATAGCAACCAATCAAAGCCCATAGCAACCAATCAGAGGCCATAGCAACCAATCACAGCACATAGCAACCAATCAGAGGCCATAGCAACCAATCACAGCCCATAAAAACCAATCAGAACTCATAGCGACCAATCAGAACTCATAGCAACCAATCAGAGCTCATAGCAACCAATCAGAGTCCATAGCGACCAATCAAAGCCCACAGCAACCAATCAGAGCTCATAGCAACCAATCAGAGCCCATAACAACCAATCAAAGCCCATAGCAACCAATCAGAGGCCATAGCAACCAATCACAGCACATAGCAACCAATCAGAACCCTTGGCAACCAATCAGAGCCCAGTGCAACCAATGAAAGCTCACAGCGACCCATCAGATTCCATAGCAACCAACCAGAGCTCATAGCAGCCAATCAGAGCTCATAGCAACCAATCAGAGTCCATAGCGACCACTCAAAGCCCACAGCAACCAATCAGAGCTCATAGCAACCAATCAGAGCCCATAGCAACCAATCAGAGCTCATAGCAACCAATCAGAGCTCATAGCAACCAATTAGAACCCATGGAAACCAATCAGAGCTCATAGCGACCAATCAGAGCCCATAGCAACCAATCAGAGCCCATCACAACCAATCAGAGCCCATAGCAACCAACCAGAGCTCATAGCAACCAATCAGAGCTGAGCTTTAATTTCATATAACTTTCTGGAATAATGAAAGCTGGGCTCTGATTGGTTGTTATGGGCAACAAGGACAGTCTTACCATTAGACAATTTTCATACATAAGGCCTGGGCCGTCCAGAATTAGAAAACAGGATCTGACTCTCCAGAAACAGCGCTACTTGTGTCCATGTGCAGGTCTGGAATTGCATTACCTTTAATTAGGCAGAGCTGCAATACCAGAAGCAACCACAGATTATAGGGGCGCTGTTTCTGGGGGAAAAAGCAGACGCCCTTTTCTTAACCTTTTAAAGACTGAATTCACATGTGGCGTCATTTCATAAGCTGTACAAACCGCATAGGGATTTTGATGTGCTACAAGTGATGAGTGCATGTAAGGCCTGGCTTATATTTGGGTTAGAGGTTCTGTTTCCAGACACGTACGCCCCACATGTGGCTTTTGATCCGCCACAAATGTGGCCCGGCAGACCCTCATTGGTTTCACTGGGTTTTAATGAAATAAATGGCGCTACCGTGCTATTTTCTCTGTAACTTTTGACAGAATCCTCAAAGGAGGCTCCGATGCAGATGTGAACAGGGCCTAAGACGCGCAGATTTTGCAATGGATTATTTAGGACATAAAATTACACCTCTTGTAAATCCACCCTAAAATGGTTTTACGGCTTTGAGCACTGATGGCGTATTGATGCAGTCAGTGTCTGATTGTTGGGTCTCAGCCCTCGGACCCTCAGAGATTATGAAAAGAAGGATCTCCAGTGCTCTCCAGGCTTGGGCAGAGATAAAAGCAGAGAAAACAAGGCAGAAACTAAGAGACATGTGGATATAAGTCTAGTCAGAATATACAGTGGTTGTAGGGTGGGCCCCAATATTCAACTCCACTAGTGGACCCCAAGAATCAGCTCCACTGGTGGCTCCAAAATTCAACTCCACTGGTGGACTCCAAGAATCAACTCCACTGGTGGACTCCGAGAATCAACTCCACTGGTGGACACCAAGAATCATCTCCACTGGTGGGGCCCCAAGAATCAACTCCACTGGTGGACACCAAGAATCATCTCCACTGGTGGGTCCCCAAGAATCATCTTCACTGGTGGCCCCAAGATTTAATTTCACTGGTGGCCCCAAGAACCAACTTCACTGATGAGCCCCAAGAATCAACTCCACTGGTGGACCCCAAGAATTATCTCCACTGGTGGCCCCAAGAATCACCTCCACTGGTGGGCCCCAAGACTCAACTCCACTGGTGGCCCCAAGAATCAACTCCACTGGTGGCCCCAAGAATCAACTCCACTGGTGGGTCCCAAGAATAAACTTCACTATTGAGGCCCAAGAATCAACTCCACTGGTGGACCCCTAGTCCAACACTGGCACCTTCAACAGGATTCCTTTCTGTCCTAAACCATCCGTTGAGACATCATATGAATGGGGTTGAGTGAGAAGCCTGTGGGTTTGGGGATGTTCTCGGGAGTCTTAAGTGCCCAGATTCTGTTGATTCAATGTTGGTAAGTGATAGTTGTGTTTCTGAATGGAGCGGCCATTCCACTGGGATATTAACAGATGTAAGGGGCCTCTTATATTCCTTTAGATGACCCCAGCTTTGTGGTACAGGTGTTCACCATAAGGCCCCTCGGGCTGAGCAGCGGTCTTAGGGCTGTCTCCATTCTCCAGGTGCACCTTGCTCCCATGGAGACAAATGTAAACTGTGCCATGTGGATATACAGTAGGGATAGCAGAGGTGCAGTGATATCTGTCTGCTCCGGGGCCCCATACACAGTAGTGTTAGCAGAGGTGCAGTGACATTCATCTGCTCCGGAGCCCATACACAGTAGGGTTAGCAGAGGTGCAGTGACATCTGTCTGCTCCGGGGCCCCATACACAGTAGGGTTAGCAGAGGTGCAGTGACATCCATTGCTCCAGGGCCCCAAACACAGTAGGGTTAGCAGAGGTGCAGTGACATCCGTCTGCTCCGGGGCCCCATACACCAGTTGGGGTTAGCAGAGGTGCAGTGACATCTGTCGGCTCCGGGACCCCATACACAGTGGGGTTAGCAGAGGTGCAGTGACATCCGTCTGCTCCGGGGCCCCATACACAGTAGGTTGCAGAGGTGTTAGTGACACCCCATCTGCTCCGGGCTCCATACACAGTAGGGTCAGCAGAGGGTTGGCAGTGACATCCGTGTGCTCCGGGCCCCATACACTGTAGGGTTAGCAGAGGTGCAGTGACATCTTTCTGTTCCGTGGGGCCCCATACACAGTAGGGTTAGCAGAGGTGCAGTGACATCCGTCTGCTCCAGGGCCCCCCCCACAGTAGGGTTAGCAGAGGTGCAGTGACATCCGTCTGCTCCGGGCCCCATACACATGGGGTTAGCAGAGGTGCAGTTGACATCCGTCTGCTCCGGGGCCCCCTTACACCGTAGGGTTTAGCAGAAGGTGCAGTGACATCCGTTTTCTCCAGGGCCCCATAACAGAAGGGTTAGCAGAGGTGCAGTGGCATCCGTCTGCTCCGAGCCCCATACACAGTAAGGGTTAGCAGAGGTGCAGTGACATCCGTCTGCTCCAGGGCCCAATAAAACGGGGAGTTAGCAGAGGTGCAGTGACATCCGTCTGCTCCGGGGTCCCAAACACAGTAGGGTAGCAGAGGTGCAGTGACAATCCGTCTGCTCCGGAACCCCATACACAGTAGGGTTAGCAAAAGGTGCAGTGACATCCGTCGCTCCGGGGCCCCATACACAGTAGGGTTAACAGAGGGGGTAGTGACATCCATCTGCTCCGGGGCTCCATACACAGTAGGGTCAGCAGAGGTGAAAGTGACTCCGTGTGCTCCGGGGCCCCCATACACAGTAGGGTTAGCAGAGGTGCATTGACAATCTGTCTGTTCCGGGGTCCCATACACAGTAGGGTTAGAAAGGTGCAGTGACATCCGTCTGCTCCAGGGCCCCATACACAGTAGGGTTAGCAGAGGTGCAGTGACATCCGTCTGCTCAGGAGCGCCATACACAGTAGGGTTGGGCAAAGGTGCAGTGACATCCGTCTGCTCCAGGCCCCATACACCGTGGGGTTAGCAGAGGTGCAGTTGAAAATCCGTCTGCTCCAGGGCCCCATACACAGTAGGGTTAGCATAGGTGATTTGACATCCGTCTGCTCCGGGCCCCATACACAGTAGGGTTAGCAGAGGTGCAGTGACATCCGTCTGCTCCAGGGGCCCCATACACAGTAGAGTTAGCAGAGGTGCAGTGACATCCGTTTTCTGCTCCGGGGGTCCCATACACAGTAGGGTTTAGCAGAAGGTGCAGTGACACTGTCTGCTCCGGAGCCCCATACGCAGTAGGGTTACCAGAGTTGCAGTTGACATCTGTCCTGCTCCAGGGCCCCATACACAGTAGGGTTAGCAGAGGTGCAGTGACATCCGTCTGCTCCGGGGCCCAACACAGTAGGGTTAGCAGAGGTGCAGTGAACATCCGTCTGCTCCGGGGCCCATACACAGTAGGGTTAGCAGAGGTGCATGACACCGTCTGCTCCAGGTGGCCCCAGACTACACAGTAAGGTTAGTAGAGGATTTCCAGCTGACATCCATACTGCTCCGGGGCCCCATACACAGTAGGGTTTAGCAGAGGATGCAGTGACATCAGTCCTGCCTCAAGGGCCCAATTATAAAACACAGTAGGGTTTAGCAATAGAGGTGCAGTGACATCCGGTCTGCTCCGGCCCCCATACACAGTGTGTTAGCATACCAGGTGCATGACATTCGCCTCATGCTGCCGGCCGCCATACACAGGATAGGGTTTAGCAGAGGGGCAATGACATCTGGTCTGCTCCATCGTGCAATATTTATCGTTTTTAGGGATTCGAGACATGTCTTTCTGACTGAACAGTTCCCAGTCTACATCGGACACTCTTCAAGTTAAACACTGATAATCCCTCTGAACCAGAACTGAGTGTTAAGCACCATCAGCCTTTTGGCTTATATTTTATGGGTGCAGACAGCCTATCACATACCTTTTATACCCACCAAGCCAGCGCACCACACAGGATTTCCTTCCATTGAAAGTAGGAGGTGGTCATAATAATGTGACTGGACTGTGTATATAATCACACAGCTCCTCTCAGGACAGGTTTCCCAACCTATAATAAAGTCTCTTTGCTTCATGATAACATAACAATCACCCCAGTAATAACACTCATAGAACCCTCACTAGGATGGAGCTAGTCGCCCACCTGGTGCCGCCGCGTGATGCCCACCGTGCCTAGTAACCCGTGTAGGACACTCTGTTTATAGTGAAGTTAATAAGTTTTGGCCTAGATAAGCAGGAAAGACAAGCACCGAGCGCTCCTTACACTCCATTAATTCTACGTTACGCTGGCTACATGTCCAAGACATTCTGTAGGGCCATGCCAAGAGCGGGTAATTAGGGGTTTGTTTCCAGGATCACACTGAGCCGGCCACACTATATGGGATTCATGGCTCTGTGCATGCCGTTCCTGGCCCTCATTGTATTGTGTACGTCTCTCAATACGCTAAGGATTGTATTGGCGAGCTAGTGTTGTGCAAACTTGAATGGACAAGTAAAGACGTTTATACCATGTTGTGGCTTTTCTGGTCAGAAACAGATTTGTAAATAAGCGTCTGTCAGGCCGTTCAAGATAGACAAACACAGCGCGGACCAAGCAAAATAAAATCAAGCTTCTTATACGGAGGAATACATGTTAGGTCTTTATATTCCTGGACTCTGCTTGCCCAAGACATCTGCTTCTACCAGTGCAACATTTATTGTGGCGGGCACGAAGTGAGGGGCATCAAATGGTGCTGGTGGTAGAGGAGAGGAAGGGTATAAAGGGGCTAGCACAGACTATATCATGCTGCTGCAGTGACTATTTAAAAAACCCTTTAAGCTGTGTCATCGCTACAATGATTGGGCGTTGTAATTAAAAGATCTTATAAAAACAAGCCATCGTTTTCAATTTATTTCCATCCGTAAAATTTCGCTACTTGATTTGAGTTATGAGACGTCGCACGTTACGTATAGTCTCTGCAAACATCAGCTCTGAAATCCCTATAAGCAGCAGACCTGTTTGATTTTTATACTCACGGACTGCTAGTCGGTGATGACTCATTTGAGTTTCTGATACAGGTCCGTCAAAATAAACACAGGCAGCTGGTGGAAGGTGATGTTAACTATAATCAAATGTAGTCACTAATACAGCAGTAGCATGAAGCTTCACATCTCCCTGATCTGTTCTTATAGTATAAGTACCAGAGCTCGCACATTACACAACATGATTGTAGTTACACACTTCACTGCATCACAACTCTTACTACAGAGTCAGTCCCTCATCTCAGGCTCTCCTCAAGTCTGGAGTATAGAGCAGGAGGAGCAGGCACAACAGTGTTAATTCACACAGAACCAGAGCCCCCCCCCTGCCCTTCCCTTCCGAAGCATACTGTGCGGGGAGGGGGGGGGGCACTGGCGTCTGGTTAATTAACCCTGTGTGGAGCCTGCTCCCCTCCTGCCTCCACACAGATTGAGGAGAGCAAGAAGAGGCTGGATCTGTGATTCATAGATGAGTGATAGCAGTGAAGTGTGTTTACGTTAGTCGGCTCAATATGTATCTGTGGACTCTGAACTTATACTAATTAGACCAGATCAGGGAGGCATGTGAACGCTATCCATTGCTCTGGCTTGTATTAAGTGACACATTGTGATTAGTAGGTAACACACTTCACAGCTGCCCATGTGTCCTGATCATTACAGGATGTTTTTTGTTGTTGCTTGGAGATGTGGAGATATTGTATTGCTAAGCAGGGGATAGGAACACTGCCATTCCCCCACTGCACTTGCTCTTGAGCATACACAGCTTTACAGACCTCTCTACATACTCATAGATCAGCCCTCCCTGTCTCCTGCTCCTGACTCCTATGGAGAGGAGGCAGCAAGAGCTAAACACACAGCACATTATGGCTGATTCATCATCAAGATATATATCAGGTGCAGCACCAGTTATACACCCTGCAGCAAACCCCCGGTCGTCGGCCCTCGCCCCTGCTGTAAAGAGAGTGAGACCTTTCTGTGTTCTGATTGGTAGGGAGGAAGATGAGGAGACGAGGCGACAAGACGCACCTCCCCAGAATTCAAAAATCCCCTTTGCTGCCGAACACTTTGAAGTAGGCTGAAAGCTTTGTAAATAGACAACTCCTTTATAGCACTCCCGGCTAAAAAGGCTTTAAAGGTTGTCTCCACCTCAGCTGTGATTTACAGAGCCGCTTTTTTAGTGGGATTATAATGTGTGATCGATCATTCATGCATCCTAATGTCTTCCTGGTCAGGCTGTGAGTTCTATAGAGCCTATCCGCTCAGAAATCAAAAGTCTGCCTAATTATTCTGACATGAAACAGGGAGATGTTTATCTAGGAATCCAGAAAGATTCAGAGCTAAGAAAAAAGTAATTAATCTCCCTTTGTTTCATAGATCCGAAAACACTCAATCACTCAAGATGTGAATGGTGATAAACTGCTTATGTCAGATAAAACAACAGCAGAGGAGAGCAAGAGGTCGGTACCCTAAAGAAACCTAGTGACACACAAGTTTGAAAAGAGATGAAATTTTTTATTTCTTCAGCAAAGAAAAATAAACAAAGCAATGTATTTGGAAAACATTTTCATTAAATGTTACCTACATGTTGTAGATGTTTCTTTTGAATTAATACAACCCCTATTAGCCCCTTTACTGACATTTGACATATCCATCCCATCAAGGTATGGGTGATGTGTTTGCCCAAATTGAACGTATGTACGTCATGGTATCTTAGCTCGCATCACAAGCGCATTTGAACCAGCGTAATATTAACAGTGGCATCAAGCTAAAATGAAGAAAAACGACCCGGCTCTCTGTCCCCTACGAAGAAAAACAACCCCCTCGTATGAATCGAGGATTTTCGTTTTATAAAAGGGTTTTTTATTGCATAAAGAAATTAAAAAAGAGGATTAGCCTTTCTTTAAAAACACTTAAAATAAGTGTGTTAAAAAAAAACCTTTTATAAAACGAAAATCCTGGATTCATACGAGGGGGTTGTTTTTCTTCGTATGGGAGTGAGCGCCGGGTCCGGTCTTTCTTCCTTTTAGCTATTGTTCATTCCCGCTGCCCGCCGGACTTCGGAGATTGGTACCCACGGCTGCTATTCCAGAGGCTCAGTGAAGCCACCCATGCCCGTATGAGTGTTGTGCCTCTATAGTATTATGTACAACACGAAAAGGTGAGCACCTTTCCTTGCTTTTACGTTTTTTTATCTCTGAATTGTATAACACGATAGAGCGCCGCCTCTTTTTCTGTTTTCTTTCCTCTACATACTGCTGGCATCAGCCCCCGTGGACAGAGTGGTCGCAACACCGAAGCTGTAGGCAGCAGGTGTGAGCCCTTGCTGCCTGCGATCGTAGCAGTGAGCAGCGCAGGACTGCGCACACTGTCCACTCACACCGACAGCCCTGACGACTAATGAAAGCATCCAGGTTTTGTCCTGGTGACGTCACCGATAACCACAATGACATTGTGGGCTATTGTGATTGAGATCGCACAATGGCGACCAGTACTCAGCAGTAAATTCCTGTGTGCTGATCTCCTATGTATGAGCGAATTTGGAGAACGATCAATTCAACAACTCCCCCTCTGGGAAAAAAATAAAAAAGATGTAAAAAAAGTTTAAGAAAAGTGTAAAAAAGTAAAACACAAAACACTAAAAATTAAAGAGTAAAAACACGTCATCGCCCTTTTCCCCTTTACAGAACGCCAGTCGCCCCAAAAAAGATCAAAACAAATAAGTACCCATATTTGGTATCGCCGAATCGTAGCGAGCGACCCACCCTATTAAATCTGTCCAATGATTAATTAACCCTACGGTGATCGCTGTATAAAAAACCAAAGACATACAGTCACAGAATTGGGATTTTTGTTCTGTCTACCCGCAGCACATAAACTGGAATAAAAAGCAATCAAAAACAAATAAACACGCCAAATATGGTCGCCAATTAAAACGACAGTTCAACTCGCAAAAGAAAACCATCCTTACACAGCTCTGTATACGAAAAACAATATAAATTGTGAATCGTGCCGTAATACGTCTGCAACCCACAGAGTACAACTCACATGTCAAGATACTGCACAGGTGAGCACTGTTAAAAAATAAAAATAAAAAACACTACTAGATACATATTTTCTTTCGCCCTGACATTCCCAAAAAACTGATTTAGAACCGAGTCAAAAAGTCTTGACCCCCCATAAATGATATCAATAAAAAACGTCAACTCATACCGGCAAAAAACAAGCCCCTACACAGCCCGCAAACACAGAAAAATACAAAAGTTATGGCTCATCAGACTATGGCCTGCCAAAACGTGTTTTCCCTTATGCATAAAAGGGTTATTTTTTATTGTGAATAGCAGTAAAACATTAAAAATAAACTAATTTGAGGTATCGATGTAATCGTATAGACCTGCTTAGTAAAGCTTAGGATGTGTCCATTATATACCACACGGGAGACCGAGCTTGTAAAAAATAAAAAATAAAAAACACAACCAGGATTGCTGTATTTTTGGTTTCAAAATGCCACATAAAAACCTAATAAAAAAGTGAACAAAGTGTCATATGCCCCATAGATGGTACGAGTAAAAACATCAACTCAATCCGCAAAAAAAAAAAACAGCCCATAATCACTCCGTATAGTAGAAAAAATAAAGAAATGTAACTTGGCTAGACGAGTAATATGACGAACAAAAAACGTCAATATTATTATGAAACGCATTTTCAATTGGTCAAAGTAATAAAACATAAAAAACTATATATAAAGTTTATATCATTGCAATTTTGTACCGACCCCTATAGTAAATGTTATCCTGCTTTCAATGTATCTGTATGGCGAACACGGCTGTAAAAAAGGAAGACCAAAAACCACTGCCGGAACTGCGTTTTTTTATCCCCCCCAATTTCATGGCCCAACGCTAAAAAAAAGTTATGGAATACATGTGCGCCCAAAAATGTGAAAATGCAACCCTCAGATGAGATCCCTGAGGGGTGAATGAATCTAAAATGAGGCAACGTTCTGGAAGTTTCACACCGGATTCTGGTAATATTGGGGGCTTTGCAAATCGCGACATGCCCCCACCAACTCTAGAATTCCAAAAGCGCAAACAAATAGCGCCCCCTACCTTATACGCTGCCAAGTGCGCCCAAACAGCAGTTACACCTACATGTATGGGTAATGCCGAACTTGGAAGAAATTGCATAACACATTTGGGATGCTTTTATCCAGATTCCATGTAAAAATGAAACATTTTCAGCTAAAATTGCAGATAGTTGGAAAAAATATTTATTTTTTTATTTTCAGAGCCTAACGCAAAAAAAAATGTGTGAGACACCTGTGGGGTCGATATACTCACTACACACCTGGATATATTCCTTAAGGGGTGTAGTTTCCAATATGGGGTCTTTTTAGGGGAGTTTATTAAGTTTTAGCACCTTAGGATGTCCGCAAACCTCAAATGACGCCTAAATAAAATCGTATTGAAAATGAGGCCCCAGAGTCCGGTAGGTGCTCCTCCTATTCTGGGGCTTGTGGTTGAGCCAAATAATGCACTAGGGCCACATATGGGATATCTCTGAAACAGCAGAAACTGGGGAATTGATGATGGGTTGCATTTACCTGGTCACATCTACCGTGTTCCAGTGAAGAAGAAAATTTTTTTTGAAATTTCACCTCCACTTTGCTTTAATTTCTGTGAAATATCTAAAGGGGTAATAAACTCTAAATGCTTTTTTAAATACTTTAAATAGTCTAGTTTCTTAGATGGGGTCATTTATGGGGGTATCTAACATGCAGGCCTAGCAAAGCCACGTCATAACTGGACTGCTCCCTAAAAAAAAAATCAATTTTGCTAATTTTCTTGAAAATGTGAAAAATGATTACTAAATTTCTAAGCCCCCTAATGTGGTAAAAAAATAAATAAACATTTAAAAAATGAGGCCAACCTACAGTAGACATATGGTAGATGCTAGTTATAAACTATTTTGAGTGGAATAACTATTTGCCTTACGCGCAGAAATTTTTGAACTTTGAAAATTGCAAATTTTTCCAAATTACATGATATTTTGATATTTTTCACAAATAAACAAGGATTTTTTGAACCAAAATTTCTTACTAACTTAAAGCACAGTGTGTCACGAGAAAACTGTCTCTGAATCACATGGATAGGTAAAAGTTATTCTAACATAAAGTGACACGTCAGGAAGGCCAAAACTGGCTCCGGCAGTAAGGGGTTAATGACCAGCTAAATTTTTCAGTTTTTGCCTCCCTGCGTTTCAACAGCCGCAACTTTTTTATTATTTTTTCAGTTGTATAAGAGCTTGTTTTATGCAGGAGAAGCTGTGATTTTTGGGGGCATAGTTTAAGTTCACATATAAATTACTGCAGATTAAAAAAAATAAAAAATTAGCAGCCTGAACATAAAAAAGTGTTTTTCTACATGTGTTTTTTAAAATGATTTTTACACCATTTACATGTCACACTAAATAACCTGTTAGATTACTTCTGCAGGTTATTATGGTCGTGTGGATACCTAATATGTGTAGACATTTTTGTGTGTGTGGTGTATGCATGATAATTTTTTAATTAAATGTTTTTATCTTATTATTTTATTTATTTTTTTCTACACTTTTTTATGTTTTCTACTCTTTTTCTATCCTATTAAGATATACCATGTATACGCCGAGTTTTTCAGCACAAAAAATGTGCTGAAAATTCCGACCTCGGCTTATACTCGAGTCACTGTCGGCGCTCGGGCGCTGCGATGGTCCGTGCGGCGGCAGGGACACTCCAGCTATATGCGACTCCTCTGGGAGCAATTAAAGCTGATTGCCGAGTACAGCCGACAGCGTCCGGGCGCTGCGCTGGCCCGAGCACTGTCGGCGATTTCCTCACCTGTTTGCGACTCCTCCGGAGCGCATACAGGAGAAGAGATACCACTGCGGAGCAGAGAGCGAGCGCTCCCTGCACCACAGTGGACTCCGGACGCCCGCAAACTCGCGGCGGTCCGGAGTTTCCGGCACAGGCATTGTGTGTCATCACTCTGCCTGCGCGGCCTGATGACATCACCCACCTGTGCCGGGAAGACGGAGCGGCCGTGAGTCGGAGCAGCGGGGGATTGAGGTAAGTGTTTATTTTTTGTTTTTAAAACCCTGCCTATACCTGCCTATAAGCTGCATAGGGGGACCTATAACTGCCTATAGCCTGACTATGAGGAGCTATACCTGCCTATATGGGACATATACCTGCCTATAACCTGTCTATGGGGGCATATACCTGTCTATAACCTGCCTAGGGGGACCTATAATTGCCTATAGCCTGACTATGAGGACCTATACCTGCCTAGAACCGGCCTATGGGGGCATATACCTGCCTAGAGCCTGGCTAGGGGGACCTATAATTGCCTATAGCCTGTCTATGAGGACCTATACCTGCCTATAACTGGCCTATGGGGGCATATACCTGCCTATAACCTGCTTAGGGGGACCTATAACTGCCTATAGCCTGCCTATGAGGACCTTTACCTGCCTATGGGGGGACATATACCTGCCTATAACCTGTCTATGGGGTCATATACCTGCCTATAACCTGTCTTTGGGGCATATACCTGCCTATAACCTGTCTAGGGGGACCTATACTTGCCTATAGCCTGCCTATGAGGAACTAGACCTGCCTATAACCGGCCTGTGGGGGCATAGACCGGCCTATAACCTGCTTAGGGGGACCTATAACTGCCTATAGCCTGCCTATGAGGACCTATACCTGCCTATGGGGGTCATATACCTGCCTATAACCTGTCTATGGGGGCATATACCTGCCTATAACCTGTCTATGGGGCATATACCTGCCCATAACCTGCCTAGGGGGACCTGTAATTGCCTATAGCCTGCCTATGAGGACCTATACCTGCCTATAACCGGCCTATGGGGGCATATACCTGCCTATAACCTGCTGAGGGGGACCTATAATTGCCTATAACCTGCCTATGAGGACCTATACCTGCTTATAACCAGACTAGGGGGACTTATACCTGCCTATAGCCTGCCTATGGGGGCATATACCGGCCTATAACCTGTCTATGGGGGCAATTACCTGCCCATAACCTGCCTATGGGGGCAATTACCTGCCTATAACCTGCCTATGGGGGCAATTACCTGCCTATGGGTACATATACCTACCTAAAACCTAGCTGTAGGGACATATAGCTGCCTATATCAGCCTATAACCTGCCTATGGGGAACATAAACCTGTTTATGGGGGACTTATACTTGCCTATGGGGGACATTAAACTGCCTATACCTGCTTATATCTGCCTATGAGGGACATTAAACTGCCTCCACCTGCCTATGTAATTTTATTGGTATATATTTTTATTTTTGAAATCTACCAGTAGCCGCTGCTTTATAATCATGTATGAAAACTGTAGCAACCAATCAGAGCTCCCATTTATTTTCAGAGCAATATATGAAATGAAAGCGGAGCTCTGATTGGTTGCTATAAGCTCTGATTGGTTGCTATGGACAACAAAGACAGTCTTACTCCTAGACAGTTTTCATACATGAGGCCCTATGTGTCAGTATGAAACAGGCTGCTGTCAAGGCAGCACACAGTGTGCCCTGACCACAGGCTTGCTATCCAGACAGCCCTGGAGCTACTCTATGTCCCTAGGGCTGACTGTATATATATATTCCCCAGGCTCCATCGGGCACTGGGAATCCAGGTGACCTGATGGAGCAGGGGACTCCCCTTTGATTATGCCACGGACACGGATCGCAGTAAGGGTTAAACAGTGGGGGTTGCAGGCTTCCTCCGGTCTCCAGCGCCTACTAAGGCTGCTGTATGAACAGAGCTATTAACTACACCAGGGGCAAGGGGACAAGCCTTAAGGTTGGATCCCAGAGGTGGTCACAGACATTTATGTCTCATTCTATGGATAGTCCGCAAATGTCTGAGATGAGAACTACCCTTTAATGGGCCCTAAAAGATGTTGGGTTATCAGATATTGTAAACAATGAGATGATTAAAAATTCTTGAAAGTGTACCATAAAATCCCAAACCAATGCACTGTTTTTTTGTTATCTAATGGATTTTCTAGTTTTCTATGCAATTCGTAGCTTGCGTCCTGGGTTGGAAACAAGTAGCAGATTATCAGATTTTCTGGATCATCAAATGTTGCATTAGAATGATATTACTGTACATAGACATTGAAGTTGGAAGCTTTCCCTGTTCTTGCGTAAAAGCAGATAACATCATTTATCTCAGACAGTGAATGGAAAAGAAGAAGGAGAAAGTAGAAGAAAAAATTCCCCTAAAGTTTAAAAACAGAAAAAGTTTTTATTTTTTTTATTTTTTAGAAGTATTTAAAATAAGGCAAAGTCTGGAAATTTGTTATCACCAGAATCATACCGTCCTGCAGAATACAGTAACGTCATTTCTACCAAACAGTGAACTCCACTCTCACGTTCTACCCCACATAAAATCTTGGGGGGTTTCCCAGTATAATCTATGGTAGGGTCAATGGTACCATTCAAAAGTACATCTTGTTCCACAAAAAACAAGGCTTTATATGGGGATGTAGATGGAAGGCGGGGAGGAAAAAGTAAAATGCAAGAATTTCAGAATAGCTGCATCATTAAGGGGTTTATACCGGATAAATCCCATGAAAGATTGTGGCGCTGTCTATGGACAACTCCCCCCATTATTATATATAATTAATATTACATTTATTATTATTAAGTAGTCTGTATTATTGCTATATTATTATTATTATTATTAAGTAATCTGTATTATTGTTATATTATTATTATGTAATCTGTATTATTGTTATATTATTATTATTATGTAATCTGTATTATTGTTATTATATTATTATTAAGTAATCTGTATTATTGTTGTTATATTATTATTATTATTATTATTATTATTATTATTTAGTAATCTGTATTATTGTCATATTATTATTGTACTTTATACATATTTTATTCTGATACTTATCTGGCGAAAAGGTGGAATTTATTGGATTTCTTCTCCTTTGCTTTTTTGACTTAACAGGCCATGAATAGTAATGGAGATGGATGACATTGTAACATCTGGTTTTGGAGTGTGCATGTTACTAGTCACCAAGGTGTTACAGGTCGATACGGTTGCTCCAGGAATGCAGGTTGTCATGTATCACTCTACATAAATTATACCACAAGCAGCAATACCCAGAGCGTCAGAGCCTTAAATCACAAGAGGTCCTGGGGAGGGCAGATAATGATCAGCGGCTTCAGGTGATCGGTGCCGAGAAATCATCTCACTTTCTGGCTACTCATGTTCTCATTTCCCGAACATCAGATCCAGGGCAGGCAGCCCCGGGGTGATCAGCTGTATGTCAGGAAGACCATACCAGGAGCTGCTCCAGAAGAGGCGAGATGTCTACACAAGTCACAGCCCAGAGGACAGGAGAATGGAAAGGGACATCAATCAGTGCAGTGGTCTCCAACCGGTGGCTCTCCAGATGTTGCAGATCTATGGCTCCAAGACAGCCAGGTGTGTTGCAATGCTGGGAGTTGTAGTTTTGCAACAGTCTGAGAGCCACCAATGGGAGACTGTTGGCTGATTTAAATCATACAAAACAAAGACCTATTTCCAGATTTATTTCTGCTCCCCAGTCCCCATCCTACTAGTGCATCTCAAAAATTAGAATATCACTGAAAAGATGATTGATATCAATAATTTAAGTCAAATAGAGACAGTGGGACAGTGATCACTCCACACTGCAGGAGTGTCCACCGGGGAGCACACTAGCTTTCATATCCTGATCAGGCACACCAGCCTAATATGAAAAGTTTGATCTGCTCTTCAGGTACTCTGTATTTAGTTTGGTCTATGCTGGGTATCTGGAGCATGGTAATTAGCGGTTTGGCAACCTTTGTTTCTTTAACCCCATTGATAAGCCCCTGAGATTGGGACGAAACTCTGCGTCTGGGGATTCATTTGTTCTTCTTTTTAGGGATTATTGTGCTTACACATTTGCTATAGTACTTATATCCCTTATGTTGTGGCTATTACCAGCTATTTTTTCCACAAATAGTGTGTAGATTTAATTGCTACACTATTTATAGGCTGTGTAATTGTTTACCTGCATGTATACCTATCTGGTCACTTTCTATACCCGTTCTATTTTTGAGGAATGGTTGCTAGTCCTCCATTTATTTAGAGATTTAGGGTATTTTGATAGGGACCTTTAGAGCCTAACATTCCAGGGTCGCCCTTGTCGGGGCGGTTTCTCTGTATTAGGCATTGTAGAGGTATCGTGAGAGGGACGCAATATCTGTTTGGCTAGCTGTCCCATAACTATTTTACACCCGTATTGGGTGTTCTCACTGAGGTTTTTGACATTGTTTCTTAAATAGTTTGATTAAAAGTTATATTTTAAAGGAATTCTTCTTTTGGGATAATCAAATAGAGAAACCCATTTATTGTATAGACTCATTACAGTATGAATGACAGGGTTCAATATAATAAATTTGTGAGCCTATAACTAATAAAAGGGCTTTTCCCATTGCCCTGTTAAAAGGCTCTCAGGGGCTGCTTTTGGGTTGTGTACCACTTGACAACAGATTGTTAATACCAGATATGACTCCAGACATGTAGACAAACTGTAACGGTCAGGAGGTGGATCCACTGGACCACCGCAGGCGATGGTGGAAGCCCACACCAGGGAGTGGAATCTAAGTGGGTCCCGGTATTCACCAGAGCCCGCCGCAAAGCGGGATGGTCTTGCTGCGGCGGAGTCACCAGGTCACTACCACTGGCGGGGCTTGCCTGCGGTGACGGCCAAGGGTAACGAGGTACAGGATCGGCAGGCAGGCTCGTAGTAGTGGGCAGGCAGGAGGTCAGGACGGGCGGCTCTGGTTCGTAGACGGTAGACAAGCAGGAGGTCAGGACAGGCGGCTCTGGTTCGTGGTCGGTAAACGTAAGCAGATGGTCGGTACACGGTAAGGCAAGACAGGAACACTCTAGACAACTTATTCCAAGGGAAAACACACCAAGGATCCGGCAAGGGCTGGCAGGAAGAGGCCAGACCTAAATAGGAGCAGTGCCCGGCAAAGACCAATTACCGGCGCACTGCTCCTTTAAATTTCAAACAGCCGGGCCGCGCGCGCCCTAGGGGGCGGAGCCACGTGCCGGGAGACCGAGACTGACTGAGCAGGAGCGAGGCCGGGTAAGTGGATGCCGGCGGGGGTCGGGACATGAGCGGACGCCGAACCCGACGTGCGGGACGGGGCTCCGCTAGGAGCAGGAGCACGGGCGCGCCTGCGACCCGGGACAGAGGTCGCAGGGGCATCCGTGACAGTGTCCCTCCCTTGGGGCCCCCCCTCTTGGGCCCCCCTCTCTTACTGGATTGAAGAAATCTCTGGATGAGGCTGCGGTTCAGGATATTCTCCTCCGGCTCCCAAGACCTCTCTTCGGGACCGAACCCCCTCCCGTCCACCCGGAAGTATCGCTTTCCCCTCGTTCTCCTCATGCCCAGAATCTCTTTGACCTCGAAGACATTGCGTGCATCAGCCACAGACGGAGGAGAAACAGCCTCCTGGGAAAAACGATTAAGGACCAGGGGTTTCAGTAAGGAGACATGAAACTAATTGGGGATTCTCATCGTAGGAGGGAGCCGGAGTTTGTATGACACCGGGTGATGCAGCTGATGACCTCAAAGGGTCCCAGGAAACGGGTCCCAGTTTATGAGAAGGCATCTTTAGGCGGACATATCTAGACGAGAGCCACACCTTGTCACCTGGATAGAACACCGGAGGAGGGATTCTTCTTTTGTCCGCTTGGGTCTTCATGCGCTCGGAAGCGCGGAGCAGCGACTGACGGGTCTGGGACCAGATGGCCTTCACGTCTTGAACCAGTGCGTTCGCCGCCGCGACCTCAGAAAAGGTTGCCAGAGGGAGAGGAGGGCGGGGATGCAGGCCATACACGATGTAGAAGGGGGAGACCCCCACGGACTCAGACTCAAGGGAGTTATAAGAGAACTCCGCCCATGGCAGTAAACTGGACCAGTCATCTTGACGTGCCGAGACGAAATGGCGAAGGTAACATCCCAAGACTTGGTTGACCCTCTCCACCTGGCCGTTTGTCTGCGGGTGGTAGGCGGACGAGAAGTCGAGCTTCACCTGAAGTTGGTTGCACAGGGCTCGCCAAAACCTGGATACAAATTGAACCCCCCGGTCCGAGACAATTTGTGGGGAAAGTCCTGCAGACGAAACACATGAAGAAGAATGGGTTTCACCCGGGGGCGGGAGGCAAATGGCAGCCCTGGAAGGGGGGACAAATGCGCCATTTTGGGAAAAAGCGATCTGTAAACCCAAAAAAATTGTTTTGCCAGCCCGACGGAGGGGGGTCAGTTATAAATTTTCCAGGGAAAATTTTTGGCCCAAAGGGTTGATTTGGGAAGGGGAGGGGCCTGTGTAGGGGCCCCCTGGGCTTGTGACTTGGCTTCTTGTTGCGGGCAAAAGGCGTCACAAGACGAAACAAAGGTTCCTTAACCCCTTTTTCAATTTTAAAGGCCACCAATAAAACCGGGATATCAGGGAATTTTTTCGGGCCTGGGATCCCTGCCACCAATGACCAATGTCCCCCTTTTTTAATTTTTCGTCTGCGGAAAAGCAGGACCCCCAAAAGGCCCTTTCCCAAAGGAGGAACCTTTCGGGGGTCCACAGGACTGCCAAAAGAACTTCGGGGATGAATTTTTGTTCAGGAGTAGTATCTTCACCCCCCACGTCGGGGGCACGGGAAGGGAAACAGCTTCCTTTTTCTCCGCAGGCGGAAAAGGAAACGGAAATTAAACCGGGAAAAGAAGAGCGACCACCTGCCTGGGGGGGGGTTTAATTTGCTGAGTCGTAGGAGATATTGGGGGTTTTTGGTCCGAGTAGATACGGAGGGGAAAACGGGCGCCCCCCCAAGCAATAACCCCACTCCAGGGCCAAATTTTTAAAGGCCAGTACCCTCCCGGCCCCAAAATGTGAAATTCCCCGGGCCCGCAAAACGCCCTTGGAGAAAAACCCCCGTAACATTTCTTCCCCGGGGCCCCTTTTTTTTTGGCGTAAGGACTGCTCGGTCCCCAAAAGAAGGGGGAAACCCAAATTCCAGGGAAAGGTCTCGTGGGTTTCGGAAGGGTGCCGGGTTAGTTTCCGGGTAGAAAAGGGGGACTTGGGTTTGAAAAAGGGGCCCTTTTTCCTTTTTTCTTCAACCCCCGGGCCCCGGCTGGGAAAATTTGCCATGGTTTTAAAAGGGGTTGGAGGGCCAAAAAACCCTTTTTATACCCCGTACCAAAAACCCCAGGGGCGGAAGAAAAAGTTAAAATTTTTAATGAAACCTGGCTTTTGGGGGTGGGGTTGAAAAAGGAAGCCCCAAGGGGGAAGGGGCCTGGATTTAGGCCCGGGGGCAAGACCCGCTGGGCGTTGGCCCCAAAAAAACGGGGAAAAAACGGCTTGGAAACCCGGGTTTTGTTTTTGGAAAACCCCTTAGGCCTTTTTCCCCAAAAAGATGAAGTACCCCAGAAAACGGGAAACCTTTTTTTTCTGAATTGGGAAAAAAAGGCACTTCCCAAAAGGGTTTTGGCATAAAAAAGTTTTTGGGTTTTTTTCTCCTTGGAAAGGGAAAGGATCCCCCCCTTCGTATTTGACTAAACAAAGGCCCCCTTGCGGTTTGGGGCTCCGGGTTCGGGAAAAAACCACCCAATTTAAAATTGTCTTTTTTTCAAAAGGGTAAAAAAACCCCAAGGAGGTTTTTTTTAAAAAAGGGCCCCCTCTGAAGAGTTTTCCGTTCAAGCTCCTGAAAAGGGACGGCCGGACCAAGGGGCAATAAAATTTAAGGGTTTCAAACCGGGGTACCCCCCAAGTTTGCCCTTTTTCCCCTGGTGGTTGAAGGGGCCCCGGTTTCTTCCCATATCTAATTTCGGGGCCTTTGACGGAAGTTTTGGGAAAAACCAAAATTTTTTAATCCCCAAAATTAAAAGGACCCCAACTTTGTAAGGAAAAAATCTTGGGCCCTGCAGGCAATAAATAATTTCCTGTGTCAAGGGAAAGGGGTAACGGTTTTTAAACTTTATCTTTTTTTCAACCCCCGGAAAACCAAATGCGGGGCCCCACAAGGAACCCCTTCTTCTTCACAAAAAAAGAACCCCGCGCCAGGGGGAGAGAAAAATTTCGGTGAACCCCTTCCGGAGATTCCCTGGATGTTTTGGGAAACTGGGCGGGGGTCTCAGGAACCGACAGGGGGTAACTCGGCCCCGGGGGAGGGCGGTACCCGGGCAGTAAGTCAAAATTGGGAAAATGGGAAAGGAGGATGGGGAGGAAGACTCTCACTTGTCTCTCAGGGGAAACATCGGGCTCCAGATTTCGGGCGGCGCCCGGGCAACGGCCCCTTTGAAGGGTTGCGCGGAGAGCAGGGAAGCACCGGGCGAGGTTTTCCCCCAAAACAACGCCCCGGACATTTGGGGGACCCCAAAAAATCACCTCTCCATAAAAACCGTCCAGGATAGGGAGGGGAAGCCGCAGCCAGGGGAGTCCGAGGGGGATCGCCGACGAGGGCGAGAAAACCCCCTAAAGGAGATTTTCTTCCAAATGCGCCCCCCAAGGGGAGGGACATTTGGCCCTTGGGGGTGCCCAAACGGATGGTGCCCGCTAAGAAAGCCCCCCCTTTGCTAAAAGAGATGACAAGCGGTTTCCCCCAGGCTACCCCCGGGAAAGTCGATACTGCTTCACTAGGGACTGGTGTTTTGAAGTTCCCGGGGGAGCCCTTTTTCCGAAATGCCGGGAATTTGGGAAAGTGACCCCCATTTTTGACACGCCCTGAAACAGGAAAACAACGGTTTTAAAGAGGGGGAAGGTTGCACCTGGGAAGGGCCTTACCACGGGTCCTGGGGGCCAAATTTTTCCCGCAAAACCTTGGGGGACGTTTGGGGAAAATTCCTCCAAAAATGCTCCTGGGCCCTGCCACAGTAAGGCCAATTTCCCTTTTCCCGACCGGGGCCCAACTCTTGCTCAGAGAGAGGGGCCCCCGATCAAATTTTAAAAAGGGGGGGGGCCCCCTCGGGGGGGGGTTGGCGCTGCGGCGCAGGAGGCCTTGGGAAACCCCGGGTTTCCCGGGCGGGAAACAGGCGCGGTTGGGCTGACTGACGCTCTTGCCGAAGTTCTTCCCCCCGTTCATAAAGCGTACGTCAATGGGGGTTGCTCCCCGGGATTCAGGTCCGTGGGAAGGGGGGGAGGTCCTAGCGGCCAGAGTCCTTAACTGGCTTGAAGCCCTTTCTTAAGGGTAGCACACAGAGGGGCCTCTTTCCCCAAGACAGTTCAGAGGCAAAGAGACGAAATGTACCGTGTATTCTCCTACAGAAAGGCCCCCCCGGGGTTGGGTTTTAGGAGGGCTGCCAAAAGGGGAGGATGAAAGGGCTGGTTCCTGAACACACTGCGGAAACTCCCCAGGAACGCTTTTAAGATCCCCCGTCACTGGATCTTTTCTGACCCAGGGGGGGAAAAAAGCCCATTCCCAAGGGTTTCCCCGGGGAGAGGGGGCTGCCCCCACGAAAGCCCCCTTTCCCGACGTTCGGGACAGGAATAAACAGCCAAATCAGCTCAACGTGCATAGAGCATTGGGGGGAAAAAACCCCCGAAAGAGTTTCGGGTCCCGGGTCAAATTTTTTAATGGGACCCGACCCCCCAAAGTTTGGGGCCCCCCTCAGAGCCACGGGAACCTTTAGAGGCAGGGCCCAAACCGTTTAAAGCTGGCAAAGGTGGCGCTGCTGGAGGGTGACGAGTTGGCAACATGGGGGATAGCGGGGTAATTTGTTGCGCCGTTACGAGGTGGACTGCGGGCAACCAACGGTCGTCAGATCCGCCAGGCTGGGTAACGGCACCTTGGCGGGATCCATTGCCGGATCCTACTTTAACGGTCCACTGGACCACCGCAGGCGATGGCGTAAGCCCACACCAGGGAGTGGAATCTAAGTGGGTCCCGGTATTCACCAGAGCCCACAGCAAAGCGGGATGGTCTTGCTGCGGCGGGAGTCCACCAGGTCACTACCACTGGCGGGGCTTGCTTGCGGTGGCGGCCAAGGGAAGGCGAGGTACAGATTCGGCAGGCAGGCTCGTAGTCGTGGGCAGGCAGGAGGTCAGGACGGGCGGCTCTGGTTCGTAGACGTTAGACAAGCAGGAGGTCAGGACAGGCGGCTCTGGTTTGTGGTCGGTAAATGTAAGCAAGACAGGAACACTCTAGACAACTTATTCCAAGGGAAAACACACCAAGGATCCGGCGAAGGCCGGCAGGAAGAGGCCGGACCTAAATAGGAGCAGTGCCCGGCACTGACCAATTACCGGCGCACTGCCCCTTTAAATTTCAAACAGCCGGGCCGTGCGCTCCCTAGGGGCGGAGCCACGTGCCGGGAGACCGAGACTCACTGAGCAGGAGCGAGGCCGGGTAAGTGAACGCCGGCGGGGGTCGGGACATGAGCGGACCCCGAACCCGACGTGCGGGACGGGGCTCCGCTGGGAGCAGGAACACGGGCGCGCCTGCGACCCAGGACAGAGGTCGCAGGGGCGTCCATGACACAAACTTTGATAAGGGGCAAATCAATGGACTAAGAAGCAGAATTCTCCTTTCAATAAGTAGCCTGCTATCTAGGCTGTTCTGACCCTGCTGCTAGGAAGTGTTGGGAGCAATGTTACTTGAGGGCTCGAGCACACAGTAGATAGGTTCTCAACCCAGATAAACACCAGTAGAGGGGATCGTTTTATCCACTGAGAAGCACGAGCAATAGTTTCCTTGTTATCATCCAGATACAGGTGGCGCCTTCAAAAAAAACCTCTTTTCCTGCCGGGGACTTTTTTCAGGGTTTAATGGGAAATTTTATGGTCCCCTTACATTCCTCCCTTTGGGACCCCCACCCCCACCTTTTTTGTTTCCTTGGTGTCGTCAATAAGAAACCTGGACTACTATATGTATCATCTTAGAAACCAAATCTGGGTTCTGTTTGGGATCTGGTGACAGTTGGTTTTCATAAATTTCATGGTGACGTTCAACCTCCCCTCATCTTCTGGTGTGACGTTCGGGCCATGGCATAGACGGGGATCCCCCAATAGGGATTGGGGAGCACTACTGAACGGGTTGCGCCGGGGTTGGGCCACGGACCGGGGTCGCACCGCTTCCCCATAACGGGTCCCCGGGACGGGGGGCCCGGGGGCCACAGGGCCCGGGCCGCCCCCACCCGTTCCATCAAAACCGGGGCCCGCTCCCGCCCGGGTCCTCTCCCCTCCCGCCGGGATTGCGATGGCGCCCCCTCGCGCCTCCCCTTGTTTTTTTTAAAAGGGGACATGCCCGGAAATTTGGGGTAATTGGGGGCCGTTTCCTATAAATGTTGCACCCACGTCCTTCCTGTGATCTTGTTGCCGGCCTTAGAGAAAGCTTCCTTAAATTTTTCCGTTTTTCCGGTACCAGACCTCTCGCTACTTCCCGATCCGAACCTCTGCCTGCCCTGACCTTCTGCCTTCCACGACTCCGAACCTTCCCGCCCTGACTTCGCCTGCCACGAACGAAACATTCCCCTCCCCTGACCTTCTGCCTCCCCACACTACGATTCTTGGACTACGTTTCGTCCCGCCTGACCTCACCCCCTCGCAAGAAAGTCACTCAGGGGGGACGACCTTAGCTCACCCGCAGCAAGTCCATCCCGGGCTTGGTGAAAAGGGGCTACTTGTTTCCGTTCCTGGCGGGGCTTAAACATCGCTTGCGGTGGTCCGTCGGATCCACTACCCAGCCGTCACACTAACAACTCAGTGTAACACGTCCTGCCTCCATATGTGTTTCCTCTTATGGCTTCCAACTGGTATTTTTCAGCAGGATAATACTTATCCACAAAAGAAGTCCTGCCACATTAAAAACTTCCTTTGGCCTCCCGGGGTGCCCAATTATAAAGACAAGCATTTTGGGGCCCAAAACTCAACGCTTCAGCAAACAACGAAGCAAGGGGTCTACGGGGGAGCTGTAACATGTGTGGGCAAGTGTACACTGCAGAAAACCACACCATATCCTGTATGCTTCTATGCCCCAAAAATACCACATGTTTCCCGGCTAGGAACGGCAAAAGGGGACTAAGACTCCCCTCAATTGACAGCTTCCCAAGGACCCCTTTTCCTCTCTATAATATTGATTGTAAATATCACACCAGATGGTAACAGTTTCCCCTAAAAATTTTTTTCCCCAAAAACCCCTTTGGGGCATTATTTTTTTGTCAGTAGTGTACTAGTAACAAAAAGGGTTTAGAGTTGGCCCAAAAAATAACCCCTGGAAATAACAAAAAAAAGGGGAAAAGTCCAACACCATTTTAAATTAGCGTTGCCCAATGATGACTGTCCAGAGAAATTTATAGCCATGCTACTATATCATAATAAACTAAAATAGTTATGTCCAACGTCCAAATCAAGGAGAGAAAAGTTGATAAAACTTAATTTTTATTGATTATCTATTTAAAAAAAATCCTGACAAAAAAAAAAACATACAATCTCACGTGACATTTTTCAGGAAACCCCCACCATAGTTTTGGCTCCCCTTAAACGCGTCGGTGACCTTCATAATGTCTTTCTTACAGGACTTTTTTAATGGGAAAACGTAAAGGTAAATTTTTTTCAACCTTTTTCTCCTAATTGACCCTGGCATAACTTTTTTTTCGTGTAGTGAACAATTATTACATAGTGCCCAGTTAGGACCATCTATTGCCATTGCAAATAATCCATACTACAATATGCTACCACACGATACCCAGACAGTGTCATACAGTACTCACCTGCAACACAAAGCAAAGTGCCAAAAGATAACCTTATATGGCTAACATAGAGGAAAGATAACCAAGCCGCATATATAAGTTAACAGGAAGAGGGGGAAGATGGAGTAGAGAAATGCGTTGTTCCCTCATGATAAAACCCCATACAAAATGGGATATTTACTTACTCAAAAAACACTCCAAAGGCCATATTTACCGCTCAAGGGCTGGACTAGACTGAACCCAGTAGCAGGCAACTCTGGCCTAAATGCTACTTGGGAAAAATTAACAGGTGCAGTTAATTGCTGAGCAGTAGCTCACACCCCACCTCCCCCCCCACTAAAAAAACTGCACATTAACTTAATACCTATTCAGGTATTAATATAATAGTATGAGCGTCACTAATAGGTTGTAAGCCAGCATGGTGTACCACACGTATCTGTATTAATGGCACCCTTTTGTATCGCCTTATTTATATGCAATTATAATACCAGCAACCATTCCCCTCATGCATTGAGATTATGTGAGTGGTTGTTCTATTGGTATTTTTGCATTTGTGCAATCTCCCCATGCATTATACTGTGGCTTTTCTGCATGCTGGTGTGATCAGGTATTAAGTTAATGTGCATTTTTTATCATCTAATTGTTCCCCTAGTGGAGGGTGTGTGAGCTGCTCTCAATAGCTGCACCTTTTATTTTTCCAGTAGCTATAGGCCATACTGCCTACTACTGGTTCATCTTGTCGAGATTGAGCTTATTTGCCTTTTGTTTTCCATCATATAGACCTTACATTGCCTTACATTTGTCTATGTCAAGAAGCTCCCGCATATACATTTTTCTAACCCCTTTCCACCAACAATCTTTTTTTTCATCCCCACCTTCCGAGAGCCATAAAATATTTTATATTTTTTGTCAGCATAAGTTGACCAGAAACAGCAAGAATTTTGGCATTGGGTATATACTTTGCTTTATGACGTGTACTGTGCAGGTGTTACAAATCACAAGAACTCTCCTGCCATTGCGTCCTCTCCTGAATAAGAGGTCAGCAGGATTTTTTTATGTTATGTCTGTCTTCTGTTGTCTGTGTTTGTTTGGAGTGGTTCAGAATCCTTGCATGACAGCTGACTTGGCTGCACACCTAAGCTCATTAGTATACTTATGGTCTCTTGATCGCTCAGATGAAAATGGCAGTCTGGTTGTGTCGGATTGTTGTTTCTTGAAGTCTTTTGTCTAGTTCCATTTTGTCAGGCTATACAGTCATATGAAAAAGTTTGGGCACCCCTATTAATCTTAATCATTTTTAGTTCTAAATATTTGGGTGTTTGCAACAGCCATTTCAATTTTATATATCTAATAACTGATGGACACAGTAATATTCCGGATTGAAATGATGTTTATTGTACTAACACAAAATTGCAATATGCATTAAACCAAAATTTGACCCGATGCAAAAGTATGGCCCCCCCAACAAAAAAGTGACTTAAATTTATAGATCCCCCCTTTTGCAAAATAACAG